>APFE030428725.1:1127-98386 GCA_000404065.3 Pinus taeda
TTTCATTGATGATTTCTCTAGACGCACTTGGGTATATTTCTTAAAACTCAAGAGTGAAGTATTTAACAAATTCTTGGCCTTTAAGGCCTTTGTTGAAAAACAATCTGGACATCAAATTCTTAAGCTAAGATCAGATAATGACGGAGAATATGTTAAAAAGGACTTCATCAACTTTTGCACTGAGCATGGAATCCAAATGCAACATATTGTTCCATATACTCCACAAAAAAATGGTGTAGCTGAAAGGAAGAATCGCACCTTAAAGGAAATGGCTAATTGTATGCTTCAATCTAAAGAACTTAGTCTTAACTATTGGGCAGAAGCAATTAACTATGAAAATTACATACTAAATCACACTCCTACTAAAGCTTTAAAGAACATCACTCCAGAAGAAGCATGGAGCTCTATTAAACTAGATGTGAGTCACTTTCGTGTCTTTGGAAGTGAAAGCATGGGCCCATATTCCAGATGAAAAACGTAAAGCTTTAGAACCAAAGAGTGAAAAATGTATCTTTGTTGGATATTCTGAAGATGTCAAAGCATATAGACTTATTCCATTTAAGTCCAAAAATGTTATAATTAGAAGAGATGTTAAGTTTGATGAAAATAAATCGGCCTACGAGCCTAGTTCGGCGCATGTGCCACCTCTCTCTATCTCTTCTACCTTTGAACATATTTCTTCTTCATATGATGAAAGTGAGGATGACAATTCTCCCCCACCTTCTCAGGATCATCCTTCAGCGCCTTCAGCTCCTTCACTTCCAAAAATGGGTCCAAGCTACTCGAGATGCAGCATGTGATCTTGCCGGTGATCCTACAGATCAGTGCCGTACCCGTTCTCAGTTTGAAAGAGCCTCTTCTTTACTGGCTCAAGTGTCAGCAAATTATGATCCTGACACCTTTGCAGAAGCTTCAGGCCATCAAGATTGGGACGCAGCTATGAATGAAGAATATCGTTCATTATTGAATGATACATGGGATCTTGGTCCTCTACCAAAGGGACGCAAACTTGTTAGATGTAAATGGGTTTACAGAACCAAGTATGGACCAGATGGGAAAGTTGATAAACATAAAGCTCGTCTTGTTGCTAAGGGCTTTTCACAGGTTGAAGGCATTGACTACACTGAAACCTTCTCCCCTGTTGCCAAAATGAACTCTATCCGCCTTGTTCTTTCCCTTGCTGCCTCTTTAAAATGGGAAGTCCATCAGATGGATGTTAAATCTGCCTTCTTGCATGGGGACTTGCATGAAGAAATCTATATGGAACAACCCATTGGCTTCATCCAAATAGACTCCAGCCTTGTATGTTGACTTAAGAAATCTCTTTATGGTCTCAAGCAAGCTCCTCGGGCTTGGTATGCCAAAATGGATAGCTTTCTTTTAGAATCTGCCTTTTCTAGGTGTTATTCTGACAATACTGTCTACACCAAGAAAATGGGCAACTCTCTTATCATCCTTGTTCTTTATGTTGATGATCTTATTCTTACTAGTAGTGATCCCAACCTTATAAACCATGTGAAGTCCAGCCTTAAAAAGATATTTGAAATGACAGACTTAGGACACTTACACTATTTTCTCGGTCTTCAAGTCTTGCAATCCAAGGAGGGTATTTCCCTTTCCTAGTCCAAGTATGCTTGTGATATTCTTCGTCATTTTCACATGGAAGATTTTAAGCCAGCTCCTTCTCCCTTTCACTCTGGACTCAAACTTTCAGTCTCTTGTACTTCTCCTGAAGTTGATGCTACCTTATACCATCAACTTGTAGGAAAACTCTTGTATTTAACCCATACTCGTCCTGACCTTTCCTTTGTTGTTGGCCTTGTTGCTCGTTTATGCAAAACCCCCGTGAAAGTCATTGGAAAGTAGCTAAAAGAATACTTCGTTATGTTCGAGGTACAGTACAGTTTGGGATTCAATTACAAGTGCCAAAGCAGCTCCTCTATTAGTTGGTTTTTCACTGATTCTGATTGGGCTGGTGACCCTGATGATCGGAAGTCTACTGCCGGTTATGTATTCACTCTTGGTTCAGGACCTATTACATGTGCTTGTAAGAAACAGGCTGCCATTTCTCTTTTGTCAGCAGAAGCAGAGTATCGTGGTGTCGTGGAAGCTAGTAAGGAAGCCTTGTGCTTCGTCAGATCCTATCAGAATTCGGCTTTGAGTAGCAGCATCCGGCTACACTTTGGTGTGATAATCAAAATGCCATTCAGCTTTGCAAAGATCCAGTTTAGCATCAACGCAGCAAACACATTGAACTACACATGCACTTCATCAGAAAGCTCCTTCATGACCATGTTCTTGAAGTGCAATATTGTTCAACAGATGATCAGGTTGCAGACATCTTCACAAAGGCTCTCACAGAGGCGAAGTTCACTAAACTTCGATATATGCTTGGAGTTCAGGAAGTTGTCACTAAGGGGGGATAGGCTCTAGTGCCTCCTTCCTTCTCCTATTGTGTCATATTTGTAAATCCTTCAATCCTATCCCAAGTTGTTCTTAAGGGGGGATGTTAGGATATTCCGACACATAGGAACTAGTTAAGTTCAACTTGGTCTAGTATAGAGTTAGGATAGCGTTAGGTAAAGTGTGTTTCTTTACCGTTGTACATTTTGTAACTTACAATCCGACGGTCACGATATGTAGTGATCCGACGGTTCATTCTCTCCTCGGTATTACCGACACTTGATCCGTGGCTTGACACCCGATTGGTCCATGAATTCTATTTAAAGCACATGGAGGGTCATTTGTAGGTTAACCGTGCATGAGAGAAGCTTATGTAAATTTTCATTCTTTTATTAATAAATTGCCTGTAGTAGCGTTGGCGCAGGCCGTGGACTGTTTCCCTCTCTGAGGGTTTTAACCATGTCAAAATACTGGTGTATTGATCTGTGATCTGTTTGTGAGCGGTGTCCTTTTGGTGTTCTGTCTGAGGAACTTACCCTGTGAATTCCTACAGGGGCTCTTCTGGGGATAGCTTCATCTTTTGAGAAATGTTCAAATGTCGTGGTTGGGAGATCATAAAATTTAAATTGAGATACAAAATCAAGAATTCTTTTAGCTACTGAAACTTAATGCTAGTGCTATTTGTAGTGCGATTTGGGTATCTGCGGCAATTTTTTTTTGTAGTTTGTTTTTTTTTGCAGTGAAACTAGCCAGCATGAGCCAGCCTGCCAGCAAGAAGCTTGCCAACAAGAAGCCAAAGTGAAGCCTGTCAGCCTATCAGCATAAAGCCAGAGTGAAGCCTGTCAGCTTGGATCATAAAGTTTTTTTTTGTAATATAAGGCATATTGTATTTTGGAGAGATTTGGTGATTTTTTAATTTTGGGAATTTATTGTTTGTGAAGTAATAAAGTGATTTGTAAATTTTTGGAGTAATAAGGGGATTTCAATTGTAACTTTTTGGGATAAGTGTAACTCAAAGTAATTTTACTTTGAGGGGGGGTAACTTTTTTTTTTTTACCAAGTTTTGCAAGAGCATCGTTGTAAAAATAAAATTTTGAAAGTTACCTTGTAAATATTTGAGAAATTGACTGGAGCCAAGTGCAAAGCTCAGTCATTTTTCTCCTGCTTCAACGACTATACGAGGGTCAAGGCCAAGCCCCGATAAATCGTTTTTTATTGCATTGTGTGTTGCATGTTGTGTTGCCCATCTTGATATTTTTTCTTTTGAGTCTGATTCTTGGTGAGAAGCTTCAACGCTACAATGTCAAAGTTGATTAATTTGTTTTCTGATTCCGACAAACTTGAAGGCACAAAATCTTATAAAACATGGCACTGTCTCACCAAAATCACTCTCATTTACAATGAATTATGACAGGGTATATGTGATGGAGATATTAAGCCAAATAAACCCACAGATGCAACTACACTAGCAAAATGGGAAGTTAAGAATGCCAAAGCCTTAGCTCTTATTAAATCTTATGTCAATGATGAAATGTATGTCCATATATAAAATGATATAGATGCATGGTCTGCTTTGAAAAAATTTAAAGACCTCTTTGATACTCAGCCTAAATCAAAGAAAGTTGATCTACAATTAAAACTGTTGCAACAAAAATTTACTAAAGGAGGTGATGTTCTTGAATATATATCAAGACTTAAGAATATTAGGCAGGAAATCATTCATGTTGGTTTTCCAGCAATAGATGATAGTTTTATGGTAACAATTGTAATTGTTGGACTTCCTTCTTCCTACACGCATTTTTTGGAGACTCTACAATTAACTGAGAAATTAGAGAAACTAAAGTTTGATGAGATCTGCAAAATGTTGACCCAATATGATAAAACCTTTAGGAAGAAGAAGAAAGTTGGTGAAGATGTTTTTTTCACAAAAGCCAGCACTAGTAAATCATCAATAGATAGTTCTCGAGGCAGAGGCAGATGGAATTTCAATCAGAATCAAGAAGCACATAATGTACAAAGTTGAGGTTGAAGCCAAAGTAGAGGAAACAACCAAGGAAGAGGCAATTTTCAAGGACAAGGAAATAATAATCAAGGTAGAGGACAATCTCAACATAGAAGTCAAAGTAGAGGCACGGGCAATCTTAAGGAAGAGGAAGAGACTTAAGTCAAATTGTGTGTCGAAGATATAACAAAGTTGGCCATTATGTTGAAGATTGTCGAACTTCTCTTAATAAAATTCACAAGTTTCATCAGCACTCAGCACAATTTGCAAATGATCAAGATGATGATAACTCATAATATGTTTTTACTTCCTCGCCAGCATCACAATTTTTTATCTCATCTTAGAAGTGACTATGAAGATGCGTGGATCTTGGATTCAGGGGCAACTCAACACATGACTTGTCGACGTGATTTTTTTTGGAATTTTCAAGATTGCCAACTTATTACATTTTTCTTGCAGATGATACAAAACATACTCCTTATGGAAAAGGAGCAGTTAAAGTTTTTCTCCCTGGCATTGGAGAAAAAATGATTTCCAAGGTATGGTATGTACCAACTTTTAAGAAAAAATTGCTCTCTTTAGTCACGATTCGACAAGCAGGACATCAGGTGATTATGGAAGATGGTTTAGTAAAGATTAATTCAGTCAAACAGAGCTTGAAAATTGTCATGACAGGTTATGAAGATGGAAAACTGTTACGGATGAAAGGGGCAGTTATTCCAAGGCATTCTGATTTTGCAGGGCCAGTGACTACAAGTATTTCACTTGTAAGACTATGGCATGTAAGATATGGACATTTAAATTTTGAGAGTCTTTCTCAATTACAGAAACAAGGAATGGTTAAAGGACTTCTCACTTTCAAAAGGGAAAATGCAAAATGTGAAGCTTGCATTTATGGAAAACAAAGTTGAGAAAGTTTTCCAACAAGTTCATGGCGTGCAAATAGGCGGCTACAACTAGTTCACAATGATGTTTGTGGACCACTACAAGCTTCATTTGGTGGTTGCAAATATTTCTTACTATTCATTGATGATTTCAGTGGAATGACTTGGGTTTACTTCTTGAAAAACAAGTCAGAAGCATTTGAGAAGTTTAAAATTTTTCGCCAACTTGTTGAAAATGAAGTCAAAGAAAAGATAGGTACTCTCAAGACAGATAATGGGGGAGAATTCACTTCAAATGAATTCAAAACTTATTGCAGTGAAAATGGCATAAGACGACATCTTACTAATTTTTACACTCCATAGCGAAATGGAGTAGTCGAAAGAATGAATCACACTTTGTTAGGAATGGCGAGATCCATGTTAAATTTCAAGAGGTTAAGTCCAACATATTGGGCGGAAGCAATTCATACAACTGTCTACTTAAGAAACAGATCTTCGACTGCATCTTTAGACAGAATCACACCTTATGAAGCTTTGTTTGGTCTCAAACCTCGAGTTAAACATCTTAGAGTTTTTGGGTCATTGTGTGATGCCTTAGTTCTGAAAGAAAGATGAACTAAGCTTGACTCAAGAAGTTTGAAATTCATAATGATTGGCTATTCTGATGAGAATAAATGGTATCGTCTTTTGACCAATGGAAAATTCAGTGTGAGCAGGGATGTCATTTTTGATGAAACTCAGAGTAAGAGTGCTAAAGAAATTGAAAATCTTCTTCACAAGTTAGAAACTAAAGGAAGTAAAAGAAATGGAAAAATGAAAAGTCAACCAACTTCACCAAATTGGTATGAACTTGATTTTCCTTCCTCTGAAGATGAGTGATCCAGTCCATCTACATCAACAACATCATCTGGGTCTTCTAGTAGTTCATCTGCATCTCCAAGCAGCAACAGTTCTTCTGACAGTGATTCTCCACATTCTTCACCTAAACGACGAACATCAATTTATATTAATCCTCTTTACAATCATGGAGACTTTACAGAAGCGCAAACAAGTGAGCACCAACTACCAAAATGTGCAGTTCAACTTTTGAAAGATGTAAAGCTTGATAAGCAAAATAAAACATGCACCAAAAGGGCACATAGAAGTGAAAGCAATTTTGCCTTAATAGCAAATGATTTTACTGAACCTTCCACATACAAAGAAGCATAGTACATTTCTAAAGTCACTTCATCCTACAAAACATAGAGAATCTCCCAAGGGAACGCAAGCATGTTGATCACAATTCCCTTCAGTGCACTAACTGTAGGCCTAGCGACCTCATTTTTTATAACGAGTGCCCCGTTTGGTAGAACTATAGTGTTAGTCATGTGGATGCACATCATTTCCTTAGTTACGGTCATGCCTACTGTAAGGCTAGTTGACAGAGTACCAGCCTGAGGAGTGTGCACCTGAAACTCTTGTATTTGCACCCGAAGGGCCCCCAATAACATATTATTTTCCTCCATGAACTACTGGAGGGCCTCCGCGATAATATCATGCACCGTCTCCCCTATATCATGTAGATCCCCCTTAGTGAGGTTGATCTAGTCGAAAGAAGTCTTGGAGGCTTTTGAGTTCTTTTGCGGCCCCACATGCTCGCTCTCTCGAGCGCTAGCACATTAGCTGTGTGGCTACCATCTATGGGTTCGTGCCGCCTTCCTCTATATCCATTTCCTGTTTGGGCAGAAGGTGACCTCTAGCATTCATGCTCCTTTTCTATTGCCTTTTGATGCTCCTCTGCTGCCTTCGCAACATCCCATGCTTCCTGTGCCTTTGCTACTGTTGCTTTGTTCCTCCTCTTCTTTGCCAACAGTGCCATCTGTACTTTTTCCTCCTCATTTTTACTCTATGCAGTGGACATTTCTGATTCCAGCATGGAGCTAGTTGGAGCACACCACTCCAACGACCACGACTAAAACATGGAAAATATGACACCGTCTGTGGATAGGTAGGGGAACTCATTCCATTTCTTCACGGGAGCTTTATGCACCCATATATATATATGATGGAAGTTCGCCTTGAACTCCACAAAGCTCTGCAGACTATTATAGATAGTGGTCGATAACCGCAATTTGTGGTTAATCCACATTCTAATGTTCATCTCCATGAACACCTAAAATATTTTGTTGTCTCTAATCCTCTGCGCATCTTTAGTTGCCCATAGCGAAGCATACTTTGTTGCCTCCAAACAATCCTTTGCAATTATGGGGAATTGGGTTTCCTCAAGCAATTCCCAAGCCACGAGCACTATGGCTAGCAGAAGCCATGCATAGTGGAAAGTCTTCCTTTGTTCTTCTCCCTCGCAACAATTTTCCAGGAACTCCTTAAACAAGTACTCTGACAAGTTAAACTTGACCCCGTCTATGTACTGCATGGCAACTTCTACCACTAATGCGAGCACCTCATCTATGCAACACTTATGCATAACCTTGCCAGCTAGTATCTAGGTCACAACTTTGACTGCATTACTGTTGATACCAGAGATTGTGTACACTCTATTCTTCTTCTCCAGTTTGAATTTTCTCTTCATGGCCTCCGTGATGGCCAAATAGTTTCTTTTACCCTCCGAAATATCTGTTGGGTCCTCCCCCTTCCAAGCAAGTTGAGTAACTCTATGAATTAGGTGGTCCATGATGGGAATGGGCTCCTCCAGCCATAAGCACCCACATGCACTAGGCAGAGTAGCTGCCTGATGACAAAGATAGTTACTGGGGCACGATGGTAATGTAGCACCTAGAGTAGGTTTAACAACCCTTCTTTCTCTACTCCACACAACGGCTTATGTGGCTCCAACTCTATGACTCCTATCGTGGTGTTTTTCTTTGGCTGCATGAGCTACGTGGTTGCCAAGTGTGGAAATTTTCGTGGTCCACGAGATCCTAGTATTCAAACTTTAGACCCCACACCCATCCCAAGCACGCTCCTTCAAAAGTGACATCATCGGGTAGTAGCGGAGTCTGTAGAGAGTTCTTGCTCTCATCTAGGTCATTGGGTACCCTTGCCTTCCCCTTACATGGAGGAACATACATAGGAAGTTTGGTTAGAAGGTGCGCGCCCTCAATTTCTTCCTCCATTTCTTCGTCCTCCTCCTCTTCAACTAGGATTACCTCAAGGTCTTCCTCCTCCTCATCGATTTCCACATTAATCACTTTCCCCTTTTCTTCCATGGTCAGTTTATTTCTCAGCGGGTTTTGAGGGGACATGTGCACCAGAAGCCTAGGCTACTTATCCTTCTTAGGTCTTAACGTGCACGATGGTTTAGGGATTTCTGCAACTATCCTAGCACCTTCTCGGACATTTCCTATTGTCATGTCCTAAGTAGCCTCTTAAGCAATCATCTGTCCAACATCCCTAGCTTCTTCGGATGCTACCATCTCGTTGTTCCACAAATCTCTCAACTACTCAGGTAAGTTCTCAAACAATTCCTTCAACTTCAAAAGATCGAACCAGTTGAGAAACAAGAATCTTTGGGCACACAAGAGCTTAATTCTCAAATGGCCAATTGTTGTTTGCTGGGTAGCCCTTTGCAATTTATAGTGCCTATTGAAATCGAATTCAACCGTTCCCCCCAAATCTAGTCTGTTAATGCTCCCTTGGTGGCAGATTTTCCCAAATCTAGCCCATAAAGCCTGCCTTAATTTCCTGCTTCCCACCCCATTTGTTCTCAAACCAAGTATTACGTCGTGAATAGTGATGATAACGGTCACTTTCCATCCAAACCATGCAACTTCACAACTACCCTTGCATTGACACAGACCTTGTGACACCTCACTATTGCATGGAGTCTTGACATCGTACAGCTCCCAAGCAGAGTAGTTTATAGTCCCACGCCTCCTTCCAACTTCTTGGAGCGCTGAGACTATGCTTCCTACAGGTACTCAGCTGGTCGGCCACCTATTTACAGCTTCAAATGACTACCATTTACTTTCCCTGGGGAGAGTTAGCTATTTAACTCATCCAATTGTACCTGCCACCATCTGTGATTTCCTTAACAACATGCAGTCCCATCCTATGCAGCAAATTGAGAAACTCTTGGCAGTGTTCCCCAAGTCTATCAATGTAATCAGGCTCGTCCTACTTTATCACTACGATTTTTCTATCAAGAAAGTCCTTGTTTATTCCTTCCTCAAGCTTCTTGACTTCTGCTTCCACGATGGCACTTTCCTCCATCAACTGAACTCTTTCATTCATGAGTTCTTGGAGCCTAAGATCAGCGTGCCAGATCCCTTCATGAAGTCCCAAGCATTCTTCTTTGAGCACTTCCAACTACATGATCCCTTCTTCCAAGGCTCCATGATCTGTCATATCCATGGGCACTGCTATGCGCAGACTAGGCACTATGTATTCCCTCGGCATTATGGCGTTCGCTCCATAGGTCAACCTAGAAGTTGTCTATCCTATCAGTTTCTTGCACATTGTCCTATAAGCTGACAAAACTGCTGGTATGCGCAGGTCTCAATCACTTCGCCGCGCACTACATACCTTGTTCAATGCTTTTCACACCTCGTTAAATGCTTATGCATGGATGACCCTTTGCACGATCATTCCCTCCACATTCTATCATTCCAACTTGAAAATTCGGTTGTGCGTTTTCCCACCCAACGCATTCCTACTAACCGTATCTCCCAACGCGAAGTTCATGTGCATCTGCGTAGGTTTTTTCCATATGCCTATGCCCACCTATACAGATGCATGTGTAGACCATCCCATCCATTGTATTTATCTATTACTCACACCCTAGGCTTCCTAAATCATGTGCGCATCATTCTTCTACATCCGTGCTAGTTGTCAAAGCTTGCTTTGTGCATGCCCCACCATCTTGCAGGTGTAGCACGTAATACCGAGTTCAAGGCTTGGAAGCATTTCTTTTCTGACACTTCTCTTTCAAACCTATCAAAGAAGGTATCTACCTCACTTAACCCATCACAAGTAGGTAGATCTCTTACTTCTATTAATATGCAGCATAGTGACCTTGTCATCATGTTACAATTTAGGGTATTCATCTCATGTAATCGATTATGTTATCACTCAATCTCTTCATTAGAATCCAAGGTACAGGAGCTCTTGAACTCCCATGAAATTTTCCCATCCACGGTCGGGTTCACCCAGTCCTAGTATCATGTTGTTATCTTATAGATACATTCCAAATCATCATCACTTTCATAGTCACACACCAGCTCTGTATAGCATGATCCTTCAGCAGGGTCCAAGGGTACAATTACGCATAGTGACTTCTTGTCAAAAATCATTTTGCACTTCTTCAGATTAATCACCCCATTCATTTTAGTGGCCCAATCAATTCCTAAGAGCACGGGGTAGGGGTTGTTATCATCAACAATCTCTATAATTTCAAAGTTTTCCATACGCAGCTGAATAGGAGACCATTGCAGCGTAGGTCTCCCCATTCGCTCCCATGTCTGCATCAACAGAACATTCACATTCGATCCTAAATCCAAAATTTCTTGGTCCATCTCATATTCTCCAATTTGCGTGGTTAGCCTCATCTCTCTTCCGATTTTTGTCTTGTGCTTTTTGATCTTCCGGACTACGTGTCATTCTCCTACCGCAACCCCAGTGCATATATTAATGAGTTCCTATAATCCTTTTATAGCCTTATTGTTGTGCATTAACTTCATCCATGCTTCTAGGAATGTCGTAAGAATTGATGGGTCCATCTCCAAATCTGGTCTATCTTTGCTTCCTAAAGTGGGGGCATCGGTGAAGCTCTTCTTAGCCTCCATGAAGGTTTCCCGAGCATGCTTCAAATCAAAATCCGCATACTTTGCCGGAGCTTTGTGAACCCAATTATTATCTTTTGGATGTTTTCCTTTCTCATCTCCCATCTCGTTTCCACTTTGGAGAATCAAGTTCACATTTGGATCTTCATCGCGCAGCTCAAACCTCATCGTATGTAGGTTCTAAGTCAAGGGAGTTGTTAGCCATCCTTTTTCGTGTATCCTAGCTATCAGCGTAGGACAAGCTTTCGTCTCATGATCAAACAGGGATGGTGGATGTGTTGGGTTCGTACAATCATTAGAATAATGTCATGGCCCTCCGCATTTGTCGCATATCAGTTGTACGTGACCTCGTCTAGGTCCTCCACCTCAGCCTCGTCTACGCCCTTAAAATCTTGTTTGTGCCACTCCTGCATTGTGGTATAGGGACTGCATTTCAACCTCAACTCTGTAGGTGGGAGTTCTATCCATCATCAGCTCATAGGTTCCACAAGTGCACTCATTGTGTCCTAATGACCTAAAAAAGTTGCAAAACAATTGCTACGAATTTTATGTATACTTTTGTAACAAATGGTAGTTATCTGTAGCGTGTTTTCCTCCTATTTGACAAATCGCGCACCACAAAGCAGGCACCACACTAGGTCCTGTTTGTGCTTCTGGCCTTAACGACATCGGTCCTCCTCCCACAAGGTAATTTGTGAACACCAGGAAATGGTCCTTATCATGACCCTAACCCTTGGACTTTACGCACCATGCGTCTTCGCACACTTTTGGTCGAGCTGTTTTGTCCTGTTTCAGACTCTACATCTCAAGGAATAGGTTTTTCAATTGTGCATGGATTTGCTGAACTCCCAAGTTAGGATCCTACATTGGGGTCTCATGTAGCCTCATCATGATCTCTAAGCCCTCCTCTTGAGTCGTTAAATTCTGTTGTGACAACATGTTCCTTAGATGTGGTGATAGCGATGCTACAAATCATTCGCGGTGCTGTCCATCTGTCAGATTCATATTAGCTTTGTGAATCATACACTTCAACCTCTAATCCAATTCCTAAGGATTTTCACCTGGTATCATTCTGATTTCTTTGAACCTAATGATCGACTGTGCTTCAAAATTCGGTCTACTAAATTCTTTGTTTAATGTTGCTTGGACATCCACGATTCCTATATTTAGAATATCGTTTGAGTGCTTAATATACCAGGTCAGCGTGCGATCCTGTAGGGTGCTAACCAGTGTTGCTTTCCTGATATTATCATATGTAACTCCATGCGCTTCCCATACAACTTTTACAATGAACCAAAACAGGTCCGAATCTTCATTTCCCAATTGGTTGAACACATGAAATTTTATCGTTCTTTCCATACTGACTCACGGTGGTGGCAGAGGTGGTACGGGTGAAGATGGAGGTGATGGTGGTCAAGTTGGTGGCAGTGCGGGTGGGGGTGGTGTGCATGAAATCCTTTGTCTTATCAAATGGATCACACTTCACAAATAGACCATCGCGATCTCTTCTTCATCCCCTCCCAGAGGTGAAATCATAGGACTATTCTCTAGTCCCTTACTTCCTTCATTTCTGTTGGTTTTTCCACTTCACGTAGCTCCGGACATCAAGGTAGCTGCATAACCCTGTTCTCACATAATAACATTTTAATCCAAGTATTCAAAGAATTTACATACTTACCTTGTGATCCTTTGATAAAGTGGTGTTTTGCCTCGATGTAGCTAACTAAGGTGTCTACCGCGAACTCAGTAATGAATCCTCCTACAATCTGATTGAGCCAGTTATCAATATGTGAACAATCTGAGCCTTCGATGCTTCTAATCTGCACACTGACTCTAGGGTCCACACAATAGGATTGTCCAGTTTCCACCTTCCTTGGTTATTTACTAGCTTCATGATCCACTCATACATCTCAGTAGGGAATGGCGTGAAGAAGATTTCATGGATATCTGTGTATAGGTACCAGTCTAACCACTCTTCTTTTGTCAGTCACGGATTCCTGTTTTCCTGCACCACGAGCTCGTGAATTCTCCTGTCCAACCAACCTTCAATTTCCTTCTCATTTGGATTGCAGTGATACAACATCAAACATATCTATGTAGATTATTGTCCTGGAAATAGAACAATTTGTTGGCTTAGGGGAGCTTGACCCAGGTTCAGAGTTAATTAGTCAAACAAATCCCTACACTACTAGCCCGTTAGGCATCAGCCCACGGAGTGCAGACTGAAGTCTCACCCGAAGTCGTATCGGGGGATGTTGGAACCAAGTTTCCACACCCTCGAGATGTCTCAGGAGTCGATTTAGTCCAACTATGAATACCTTCATGTAGGTCACTTCATGCACTATTTTGACCTGCGAGACCTTCACGATCTATTATAATCACCCTTTGCGCAGCCATAGCCAGAAGCTGAGATACTTTTATGCTTATTAAGGCAACAACCTATGCTATTTCCCATGTTATACTGCAGATCGTACTTATCTTCCTATAACCATTAGTTACGTAAAAAGATACTTTATCTTATATTCACTTAATCAAAATAATTATATAAGTTCGTATACCATATAAAAAGTGAAAATGGAATTCATACCCAATATAATCAAAGCATAAAACAGGAAATAAATACACATGATTTATGTGAAACTTCTCTTTATTACTTCTTCAAAGGTTATAGACTTGACTCGCACTACGTACTCACTTGTAGGGGTCTGCACACTCAGTTGCGGATTACTAGGCCTCTACACACTCAGCTATAGGGCCTTCTCCTACTCTACGACCCAAGACTCGACTCTACACTTAGATAAGACTCAATTATTCATCCTTCATTCATTACTTCCTTTCTTAGACTTCACTTTCTTACAACTTAGAGCCTCACTCTATTTATACAATCCCATAGTCCCTGGACCATGGGTAGATCTCTAAAGCCGACATTACATTACAAAAATGAGGGTGGACAACCCTACGACTCATTTACAAGCTCGCACTCCATACCCACAAACACTGAGTCTTTACATTGGATTTAGTCAAAATATTGGTTTTAAGCCCAAAAACTTCCCTTGGGGGATCTCGCACCCAACACTTTACTCCATGGCCTATACAACCTCCTTTATCATTTCTAGATGTAGGTCCATTTTTTCTAATATCTCTAAAATATTCCTTGACCCCATAGTTGAAATGAAGCTTGATTCCTTCGACCTGCAAAGTCTAGAAAAGGTGTGGAAAGGGGAAACACCTTTTGCCTCCTTGAACACTAAGTTAAATTACTAGGAAGGGTGTTTTCCAAATCACGTCAGTGCCAAATAAAATATACTACAATTTAGTCTAACTCTGACATGCTCAACATCTAATCTCATCCCCTAAAAGTCTTAACAAAGCCTCATCAAGAGGAAAAGAAAAAGTGATGGAAAACAAATCTACAACTTCTGCATGAATTAGGGAGCGTATTGGTGAACTTAGGATGCATTAGAGCAATATCAAATGTATTCCCCACCACCAAATACCCCTAAAATTAACATTATATCATGAAATATTAGGAGCCTTAACTGCAAAGGTAAACCTAGTCTCTTAAAATAAAAATAGAGATTTGAAAACCTTACACTCATGATGATCCACGAGACCAAATCATGAAGTGTGTCCCTCTAACATTATCAAATATTGTGGTACTGATTATCCTGGGGTTTCCATGCATGTATAACGGCACTCTATATGTCTAGCTATCATATGGAATGCCAAGGAGATTAATGTTCTAAATATTGCTGCTACCATTTGTATCCTTACTGTCCAATTTAGCTAAGGGGATCTAATATAACGTGTTTTATTTCAAATGTATATGGTCTAGCATCCTTGAGGTATAAACCATATTTCCTCCACTCAATCACTAGAATGCACTATATCCTTTCCCATGCTACTGGGAAGCTTCATGGAGACTTCAATCTTATCAAATCATTGGATGAAAATCATGAAGGTATTAGATGACTTTATGCAGATTCCCCTATATTATAGGAGTTAATGATCGACATTACAGAAATTTTCATCATAAAAGTGGCCTCCTGAGGAAAAATAATAAAATAATAAAATAAGAGTTGTGAATTTTGGAGGGAAAAGAAGAAAACTACTCTTTTAATTGTATTTTTGGCTTATCTCCTTATAGGTTTACTCAAATTTCTATTCTACACACCCTTTTGATGCGGAATTAAATTTTTCATCCAATGAGTACCCATTATGCATACTTTTGAGAAGAACCACATTGATAAAAATTGAAGATATGTTTAGAAAGCATGTTGAACAAACTTTTTTAATGTATCTGCAATTTTTATGAATGTAGGTATTCTCAAAAGTATGCATAATGGGTACTAATTAGATGTTGAATTTAATTCTGCATCCAACGAATTTCTACACTTGAATTTGAGTAAACCTATAAGGAGATAAGACAAAAATACAATTTAGAAAAGTCGTTTTCTTCCTTTCCCTCCAAAATATTTACATGTACCTCTTTTTAAATTTAGGAGATCTCCAAAATATTTACATGCACCTCTTTCTAAATTTAAAATTTTTTGAATGGTTTACATTTCTGACATAGAAATTACGTGAAATTTTCATGGGCAATTTTAGGCTAAAATTTCCTCTAATTCCTGCACCTGGTCAATTATGTTAACATCAATAAAAATTTCACTTATAATAACCATAAGGGAGAATCATAAAAGATTGCATCAAAATTGGATCACTTTACAACCACAAAATCTTTAATGGTTTGGATATCTTCCTACAAGAATCTATTATCCTAATCAGGAGTTCAAACCAATAGCCTTTGTGTTCAATCATTGACATTCAATCTAGGTAATGTAATAGGCCTTTTCATTTTGAAATATTATGACTTCGATATAATGATTTCCAGGAAATCATCAAGAAATGGTGGGGAGAAATGGATGGCCTATAAGGTTCGTCAATGTAAAACCTACAAAAAAATCGAAATACATTACATTAAGCCTCAAAGGTTGGAATAAATCCAAATTTGGGAACATGTTTGATGAGAAAAATTAGTTGGAGAAAATATTAGAGGCCATATAAGAAGAATCCATATTGTATGGATGATTTAATGCTTCAATTAAGGAAGAGTACACTACCCTCACAAATCTCGAGGATAGAAACAAATAGGAGGAACTCTAATAACAATAAAAACCAAGAGTGCATTGAATCATATAAGGGGAAAGGAATACAACCCTTTTCCATAAATTGGTTCTCTAACATCACCACCATAACTAAATAGCTTCCGTAAAAAATCTTCCAAGTGAAAAAATACTCAAATTCCAGGAGATCGCCCAAGAGATTTTTTTCTATTATCAAAATATTCTATATGAGCTTCCCTAAAACAATATGGAGGTGATCCAACGTGTTACAATGCACATACCATTCCTAATCATTACTGAGAAAAATGAAGCCTTTCTCGATGGATAACCTCAAATCTCTTATCATGACCTTCCTTAGCTTAGTTCCAAAGCAAGCAAGAGTGCAGGAGACAAATGGATACAAATCCATTCTCTTTGTAATGTTATATATAATACTTTAAAAAACTTATTTCCAGTTCCCTCAAGCCACTCCTCCCCAAGTTGATGTCATGTGAGAAAAATAGTTTAATGGAAGACCACCAAATCCTTCATGGTATCCTGGTAGCACATGAGGTTACCCACTCACCAAAAGATCAGTGTAAACCCTAGATGTTACTCAATATCTACCTCTATAATTATTTTGTTAAGCTCAACTATAAACATCATTCCACATCATCAAGCTATTGGATTATCCCGAAGATGGATAAAGAACCTCATATCCTCCTCCTCCTTCTCCATTCTCATTAATGGATCCCCCTCCACCCAATTCAAATCCTTTTGTGGAGTTAGGAAAAGAAATGCTCTCTCATTCTTTCTATTCATCTTCACTATGGAGGTCTTGGGGAAAACTCTGAAATCACAGGTCATCATGAATCCATGCCAAGCCCTCCATATTTCTAATAATGGTCTACTTCTCCCTCATCAATAGTTTCTAGATGACAATATGGAAATGGGAACAAGTTCCTTCAAATCCTAGAAATTTTATCTCTTGCCTCAATTATTGATGTTAATAAATGTGAGTCCTATGTGTTTTCTCCATGACTCTTATCCCTATAAAACATGGTATATCCAATATATTGGGTTCTCATAAAGGAAATATTCCCTCAAAATATCTTGGAGCCCCATTGGGAAATATTTCATTGAACTGGAAATTATGTGAGGATCTCATATCTAATCTTAATAGTATGTTGGAAGGATGGGCCTTATTTGCTTTGAACATTGCATGAAGATTAATCCTACTAAAATTTGTGCCTCACTCCCTTCCCATTTACTTATGTCTAAACCTAATGTAACCATCCTCGATCCTTTAGGAACTATAGTGCGTTTAAAACAAAATTACTTTGGGGGCATCGAATGTGGAGTCTAAATTTTCTTCAGTGGCTTGGGACAAGATTTGAAAACCAGAACTCAAAGGAGCACATGGGCTATTTGATCCTTCCATATGGCAACAAACTAAAGTGCGAAAACATGGTGGAATTCGATTTAGGGACATCCTAATCTCTACAAATGCACATGGAATAGAAAATATCTACCTTATACTCCATCAAAAGTCCTAATACATTTATGCACCTCGGTAATTGTTTCCTCTATATGGCCTTTAGCTAAGAACGTTATCCACTTGATCTAATAACATTTCTTTTGGTAAGTCAAGGACATATTCATGTTTTGGGAGGACCCCTTGTAGTAATTACCAAATGTTAGAGATAATGGAGAATATCTTAGAATAGTAAGTTGGTTCACGAGACCTCACGATAGGAATTAGTTTCTATTTCTTAGGTTATGGTTCTAACTTCCATAAATCTATGATTACTATATAATATGTGATATACATGAATAATCTAGAGCATTCTATAGAGCCAGACTCTCTTGGTTTAGACTCTCTTTCGTAGAGCTGAACAATGGGTTCTTTTTCATTAATTCCAACATCACCTTTTAACATGGTATCCGAGCTGCAGGACGGAGGAAGCTATATGCTGAGTGGAGGATTTGAAAGCTACGCTTGATGCAAAATCGTCGCACTGTTTGGAGGGCTAATCGCGTCGATCCCACTATAACACTACGCATGTTTTTATTTTGTCAACTATCACAGATCTAGAGTGTACAGTCGCGAAGACCTTCGCGAGTTCATGGTGTTAACTCGCGTTAACTGTGCAAACAAGAGAGGGGCTGTGTGGAAGTTGAGAGAAGGTTGCGTCTTGGTAGTGGCTGCTAATAGAAGGATTCTTTGAGGACGAGGTCTATCGAGGAGGCCATGGTAGAGCCTGTGAAGGAAGCCACAATGGTTTGCGTATGCACTGCGGGATCAAACAATATTGGAGATCAACAATTTTTGTCTTTGACATAGATTTGGGGTAAATCTAACAATAATTTTTTTTTACTTGTCAAATTTTTAAATGATCAAGTTGAATAATCAAATGTTTGAAGCATGCTTGAATGAGCATAACAATCTCAATGGCTCCAATTCTATGAATTGGAAATTCAAGATGCAGACTCTGTTAGAAGTGCAGAGTGCTTGGACGGTTGCAAATGGGGATGAGTAGAAGCCAGCAACTAGATCAGAACCAGTCCTAGACTAGGAGAAGTGAGAAGGTAAAACAAGGATGCTGCTGAAGATGTCAGTGAAAGACTACATCATACCACATATCGGAGAATGTAAATAAACAAGCAAAATCTGGGCAATATTGAAGGATTTGTATGAGATCAAGAATACAAATCATCTTTTGTTTCTGAAGAGAAAGATCTTATCCCTTCAGAAAGGATCAAACCGTTGTTGCCTTAATAGAAAGGATCAAATATTTGAAGAAAAAATTGGCAGACATTGGTGATACAATTGCAGATACAGATCTAGTAACCATTACCATGAGTGGTGTGACTGATGACTACTATGTTCATCACTAGGGTAAATGCGAGAGAGAAAATCCTAAGTTTTGAAGAATTGATAGGAATATTGATGCAAGAAGAAGAAAGATGATCGACTCTGAAGCCCCAGAGTGTCGATCTTGCATTGATGGTGAAAAAAACTTCTTCAAAGGAAAAAAGAAATCTGCAACATCAAAATAGAGGAAACTCACAGAAAATACCAAATCAGACTCAAGGTATGCATCTGAATAGAAAAAACTCTTAAATCAAATGTTTTTATTACAAAAAACTTGGTCATATAGCTAGGGAGTGTAGGAAGAAAAAATATCATGAAGAACAATAGAAGTAGAAAAGACATGCAGGTCATCTCACAAATGATAATCATGAGCAAACCTTCAGATTATTCATGGTAGACATTGATGATAATGTTGATGTAGACATTTGGTATGTAGATTCAGGAGCATCAACACATATGGTGGGGAACAAGCAATGGTTTGAAGATTTTAAAGAAATCAATGATGGAGCACAAATCTACATAGGTGATGATAAAAGTCATCAGATCAAAGGGTGTGGGAAAATTTCTGTCGTTTTACCTAATGGTACTATAAGACAAATTCATAATGTCATGTATGTGCCCAGTGTAACAAAGAACTTGATTTTTGTATCCACGATTATACATAAAGATCTTAAAGTTGAATTGTTTAAATCTAACTGTTATATTAAAGATCGGTTAGATGCCACGAAGACTACTGCTACATGTATTCGAACATGAGGTATGTATTGGATGTAATACCAACACTAGTTCGGGCTTTAACAGGAGCAATTTTGACTGTAAAAGAGTTGTGGCATCAGAGATTTGGCCATATAAACTACAATGATTTGTTGTTACTTCAAAAAAATGAAATGGTAAGAGATCTTCCTATGTTAAAACAAGTGCATAATGACTATGATGCTTGTACATTAGGAAAGATGCATAGAGAAGAATTCCATGTTCAAGTAGAGAAGAAACAGAGAGACATACTTGAATTAGTGCACAAAGATCTTTATGGACCCATGCAAACAAAGTCATTAGGAGGTGCACTGTATTTTTTACTATTTATTGATGACTGTATAATCTTTTCTTGGGTATATTTTTTGAGTATGAAAAGTCACACATTTGAACACTTTAACTAGTTTACAAAAAGGATTGAAAAGCAAATAGGGAAGCATATAAAAATTCTTCGCTCCGATCAAGGGGGAGAATACACGAAGGATGAGTTTATCAATTATTGTAAATACTGTGGAATATTACAACAGTTCCCAATACCCCATACTCCTCAATAGAATGGAGTAATCGAAAGAAAGAATAGAACATTGGTGGAATGTGCTAGGAGCATGTTGAAAGGTAAGGATCTTGCGAATGGTTTTTGGGTTGAATCATTGAATACTACATTTTACTTGAAAAGTAGGAGTCGTACAAAGAGTATTGAGTTTAAACTCCTTATGAAGCATTATATGGATTTAAACCTGTAGTAAAACATTTAAGAGTGTTTGGGTCTAAAGCGTTTGCCCATATTCGAGAGGAAGATATAATAAAACTAGATTCAAAAGCCATCAGATGTACCTTTATAGGGTATTTTTCATAATATAAAGCTTATAAATTATTTAATCCCTTTATACACAAGATTTTTGTTAGTATAGATGCAATATTACATGAGCAAGGTCATGAAGAATTTGATAAGCACAATGAGGAATGCAATATTCCATTCTTGGTGGAAGAAGAAAGCAAGTAAACAGGAAACAATCAGGATCAACAGACAAAGGCAGAAGATGAGTATAAACAACAACAACAACAACAGTAGCAGCAGCAACAAAAGAAGGAAGGAAACGAAGATGATGTAGCTATCAAGCCAAGTCTAGAAAATAATGATCAAACAAGGTTTGAAGCTACCCCATCACTCAGGAGATCAGGTAGGAAGGCTCAATTGCTTGCAAGATATAGGGAAAATGCTTTTATAACTAGTAAGACGAATTTTGTTGAACCTTTTAGTTATAAGGAAGCAAATGAATGTAGTGAATGGAAAATAGCTATGGAACAGGAATATGAATCTATAATCAAGAACAACACTTGGGATCTGGTTGAACTTCCTAGAGGGAAACAAACCATAGGTTGTAAATGGTTGTATAAACCAAAGATTAATGCAGATGGAACCATAGATAAATTAAAAGCAGATTGGTAGCAAAGAGGTATTCACAAAAATAAGGCATTGAATATGAAGAAACCTTTGCCCATATAGCTAAACTAAATAGCATCAGAATGTTGGTTGCTTTAGATACTAAGAAACATTGGATGATTCACCAACTAGATGTAAAGTCTGCATTTTTAAATGGATAATTGAGAGAGGAGGTTTATTTAGATCAACCTAAAGGGTTTGTCTAGAAAGGGAAATAATATTTAGTTTCTAAATTAAAGAAATCTTTTTATGGACTAAAGCAAGCACCCACGTCTTGGTATGAAAAGATTGATTCATTTTTTCTACAATTTGGCTACAACAGAAGTAAAAATGACCATCATCTGTATACCATGGAAGATGAACAAGGGAACATAGTGTTGATTTCTTTGTATTTAGATTATTTAATTATTACAGGTAATGATATTTCTCTAATCAAATATATCAAGCAACAAATGTCATACGTTTTTGAAATGAAACACCTTGGTGAATTAAGATACTATTTGGGTCTTGAGATCTGGAGAGATTTAGGACAAACATTTTTGTCCCAGGGTAAGTATGTCAAAGGTCTACCAGAAATATTCGGGATGGATTAGTATAAGCTTGTAGCAGTACCATTGTAGCAGAACGTTAAAATGCATGGTGAGGATGTCACTGAAGAGGTAGATGTGACACATTACAAATAGTTGGTTGGGAGCTTAATATACCTAACCACTACTAGACCACATTTGGCTTATGCAGTCACTGTGCTATGTCAATACATGTCCAAACCACTTGAGAGTCATTGGAATGTAGCGACATGTGTTTTGAGGTATCTACAAGGTACTATAGACTATCGTATTATTTATACTAATTCTTTTTATGCTACATTGATAGGATTTACAGATTTAGATTGGGCTGGAAATGTAGATGACTGCAGATCCATAACAGGCTATGCATTTAGCATTGCATCTGAGGTGATTACATGGAGCATCAAGAAACAAAAGACATTTTCCTTGTCTTCAATGAAATTAAAGTATCAATCCATGTGCGCAGCAACATGTGATGCAGTTTGGTTAGAGAGACTTCTCTAGGATGTTGGGGAACAACATAAAGTTTCAACAACAATTTGATGCAACAAACAAAGTTCAATCAAACTTTCTAATAATCGGTGTTTCACAAAAACACTAAACACATTGATACACAATTCCACTTTGTCAGGGAGAAAGTGGAATCAAAAGAAATCCATTTGGTATATTGTAATACATGTGATGTTGTTGCAGACATTTTCACTAAGCCTCTTGGAAAAATCAAGTTTGAAATGTTTACGGGAATGTTAGGTATATTTTTGAACCCCTTCTACATTAAGGGGGAGTGTTAGAGATAATGGAGAATATCTTAGAATAGTGAGTTGGCTCACAAGACCTCAGGATAGGAATTAGTTTCTATTTTTTTAGGTTATGGTTCTAACTTCCATAAATTTGTGATTACTATATAATGTGTGATGTACATGAACAATGCGGAGTGTTCTGCACAGCCAGAATCTCCTGGTTCATACTCTGTTTTGTAGAGCTAACCAGTGGGTTCTTATTTATTAATTCCAATATGACTATTTAAAACCAAAACTCTATGAAAGATAGCAACTCACTAACGTGAGAGAAAATGATAGTTTTGGGTTACACCAGACTTGTTGATTACAGGCAAAATAGTAAGATTACATATAAATGGTTTGAATTTCTACCGCTCGGATCATGGCATTCCAAACTATAGGAATATCATTGGTAGCAGTTTCGAGGCAACCTCCAATAAAATAAAATCCCTATATCCAATTAACAAGACAAACTTAGATGGGGATATACCACGAAAGGCACCTTCATTATCTAGGATATTTATCGCTTAGAAGTAGATAATCGTTCACTACTTACAGAAGAAGGTCTGGGTAAATTTTATGAAGCACCACTATTGGCCAAAAGTAACTTTGTTTTTGTGTTTTTTGTATCAAAATAAAGTTTTATTAAAAATAAGTTACCAAAGGCCATATACATGCCCTCTATGCCTTAATCACTCAAAAATTTTTGATCATTTCTTCAACAATTGTACCTATTCCTCCAATATTTGGGGTCACCTTGAGGATAGTTTTTCTTGGTCTAAAATGGACCCTAAAAGCATCCTAAAAACCATTTCCAAATGGTTTGGCAGTGCATTTTGCAACCTACCTCTCAATAAAATATGGATACTCGACCCTAATTTTATACTCTAGGAAATTTGGAAGGAGAGAAATCAAAGAATATTAAAATATTCATCTATGTTTGTGGACCCTATTTGGCACTATATCTTGGCCAACATTAAAGAACTAAACCTTGATTTTCCCTCATATCCTTCTGATTAACAAGCACATGGACATAAATCCCAACTCCTCAAATGTTTGAATATCATTCCCTTTGAACTCTTCCACTCCCCTCCCTCTCCCCCTCTTCCCTCACCTAATAGTCCTTCATTATGGTCCCCTCTCCCTCCAAATTTCCTGAAGATCAATTTTGATGGTACATTCGAGGGGAATTCAGGGAAAATTGGATTTGAGCATGTCATCAGAGGTCATGGAGGATACCACTCTCTATTATTCAATCTCTTGGGTATCAAAAAAAATAATGCAGTGGAAGTTAGAATATTTTCCTTGACTAGAAATTGCATGGAATCAACATTCCAAAAGCATTTAGTGAAACTTGAATCTCAAATAACCTTCAAGATGATTAAAAGGTTAAAAAATAACACTCTTGTGTGGTGATTTGTTTGAACATATGCTTATTTACAATCCTCCTCTTAGTTTTGGTTATCTTGATTGACGATACATGACATCCATTCTCCTTAGCTACAATTCCTTCGTCTACTCATGAAGGCTTTTTCTACATGGTAAACACCAAGCCCTATGGGTATAGATCCCTACAATAGATGTTGGCTTGACTATCTCTGGTGTGAGTGTATCTCTTCTTTTGATTGCAATTTCTCATGTCATATTTGAAACACCTCCCTCTTTAACTTGTTATTTATCTATTTCTCTTCGTGTCACACCAAATAGCCTTGTATCCTTCCCATTCCCCTTATCCCATGAGTTGCGGACACCTATTTCTGACCTCTTTCGCATGCTTAGAATTTTCCCATGTCTTTTCTCAAACCCTTTTCGTATCCTTGTGATAAGCTATTTGTTTTTCTTGTCATTGACTTATATCCATTGAAATTTGTGCTATCACAACCACCCCCTCCTTATATGGAATACCCTCCTGAGTCCATCACTTATCCTCTCAACGTCTCAAATGTCTACTTTTGTATATAGGTTTTGTATTTTGGCATTCCTCATGAGTTATCACGTGTCTATTAAGGGGTTTCTTCTTATTAGGAGTGTGCTCTAAGGGACACCATGTCTGCATCATAGGTTTCAATAATTAGAAACTAGGTTTATCCATAACCCTAGGGCCCATCCAAGAGGAATTAGTGTGCATAAAAGAAGAGGGGGCATATCCATGACAATAAGATTCACATATATAGAATTTTTGGCTAATCTGGTTAATTGGGTAATAACTATTATGAATGCCCACGGAAAATTTAATAGTACATGTATACCACTGATCTGTATTAGCATTTGAATTTCTTCCTAGAAATAATTTTGATGGATCACTTCTAGAACTTCCCTGACATTCTACACTCTCTAGAGAACATTCACATCACTCGAGTGATATGGATCAACAATTGGCCCACATTGAGAAATGTCTTGGCATTCTTCCCCTAATAAGAAACACCCCAGAAAGTGACTCTAATCCCTTAAATTATCATTGTTATGGTCATGTTTATTTTATATTATAACTATCTAGATCATTATTTAATTCATTCTCCTCCTCAATCTGACCCCTTTTTTAACATATATATTTTCTATTAGTCTATTGTAAAGTATGCTTTCCCATGCGTCTTTTCAAAATAATGCACTTTTATCTATGGCCTCCCTAATAAAAGACCAATCTAAAATTTCTAATATATCCCTATAAATTTCAGCTTTAGAAGGCAATGCACGATTTACCAAATTACTTATTTCCCCATATAAACACATACAAATTACATATAATGTAAATGCTCTAGATATAAGACTTACAATTACGTAAAAACTAAAAAGTTACAACTATTAACACATCCCAATAGGTGAAAATGAGCAACATCCCATTTTTAGCACTTGAAGTAGTCTCAAGGTAAATTCCATAACGAGCATGTAACATTATTGGTTGTGTTATATTCTTTCCATGACTATCTGCCCTAGTAAATTGAGGTGTTAGAGGGGGATGGAGCCCCCCCTTTGTTGTGCCAATTGGGCAGTGGGGGCGTCACAGGGGGTTTAAGGGGGGCAGGTAGCGCCCTTGTATGAGGTTCGGGGTAGCTCCCCGGGGAAATATTTTTTAGACCCTATATTAGGTTGGGAAGACCTACCTATGGTTTTGTGCGTGGTTTTTGCACATGGTTTTGGACGTGATGGTTTTTAGTCCATGTATTGGATGCTTTGGCATGTATATATATCTATAATGAAAAATCAAGCTGGTAGTCCTTGTTCAGGGCAAAACCTTTGTATATGTGTTTTATGTGCTATGCTCTCACATTGTTTATTTTCTATGTTTTAGAGTTCGTATGTAGGATATTTTGTATGGGTTTAATACCTACATTTGGTATCAAAGTTGTTTTGGCTTTAGGGGGATGCCTTTGTTGTTGATGGGTTCCGCTCGGGCCTATAGTAGACCCTGTTCAGTGGGAGATCTGCGAGATTGATTCTAGTGGTGAAAGAAGATGGTGAGAAGTGGACAAATAGAGATTGATAAATTTAATGTTCAAAGTTTTGAGTTGTCGAAGCTCGAGATGGAGCATCTATTGGTGGATAAATATTAGTGGATCGTGGTAGATCTAGGTACTAAACCAACGAGAGTGTTTGATGAAGAATTGAAGAAGTTGGATCGAAAGGAAAATAGCACAATACGATTGTGTATCTTTGATTTGGTATTGTTGAATGTATCAATGGAAGTTACGGCGAATGTTTTGTGGGACAAGTTAGGGACATTGTACGAATCTAAGTCTTTGGTGAATAAAATGTTCCTATGGAAAAAGTTGTATAACCAGAGGATGAAAGATGGAGACTCAGTGACAGAGAATTTGAATGAATTTAATACTATGGTAGGTCATTTATTATCTATTGATATTAAAATTTTAGGTGAAGATGAGTGCATCAGTTTGTTGTGTTCTCTACTAGATTCGTGGGATAGTTTAGTTATTGCAATAGGTAGAAATGCAATTGCCTTGCAGTTTGATGAAATCGTCTCATCCTTATTGATGGAGGAGATGAGATGGAAAAATATGGAGAGCCAGAATGGTGATGCCTTTTTTGTACAAGGAAGGTCCTAGAATAGAATCAAACCTAAGTCATCGAATGGGAGATCTAAATCGCCAAGAAAACTGTAAACGTGGTGTGCTGGAAATGCGGAAAGGAAGGGCACTACAAAAGGGAGTGTAAATCTAAAGCTCTCCAGAAATGAAAGGGATCTGATGATGCTCCTTTTGCAGAGGCAAAAACCACATCAGATGAAGGTGGGGATATGTACTTGGCTTCTTCAAGTACACATGTAGATCATGAGGAATGGTTGATTGATTGAGGTGGATCCTTTGACTTCACTCCCCATAGAAAGTGGTTCTCCAAGTATGAGAACTATGATGGTGGTGATGTATTATTAGGGGATTATAGGAAGGCTAGAATCATTGGTCATGGAAAATTAAAGTTGAAGTTACAAGGTGGAAGGGTTAGAACACTTATGGGTGTCCTGCATATTCCTTCATTGGCCAAAAATCTAATTTCTGTAAGGAAGCTAGATAATGCAGGTGTAAAAACAATGTTCGAGAAAGATACCTTCAAGATGGTTCAGGGAGCATTGGTATTGATGCAAGGATTTAGGATTAGAACTCTGTACAAGATGTAAGGTAGCATTGTTGTTGATGGGTGCAATAGTTTTGTGGTTCCTGAAAGTGGAGAACAAAATCTATTGGTCTCTAGAAAAAAGGCCATGCTATGGCATCAAAGGCTTGGACATATTTGAGAGAAGGGCCTTCGAATACATCATGGTAAAGATATGGCAGAACATATGACTAATAGCTCTCTGGATTTTGATTTCTGTGAAAATTGTATATATGGGAAGCAGAATCGGGTGAGTTTCCCTTTTGGTGGTAAGAGGGCGAAACAGATATTAGAGCTTGTGCACAATCATGTGTTTGGACTTGTGAAGGTTCTATCATTAGGTAAGTCTATGTACTACGTATCATTTATAGATGACTTCTCAAGTAATACATGGATATATTTCCACAAGAAGAAATCTGCAGTCTTTAATAGGTTTAAATAATTTAAGGCTCTGGTGGAAAACCAGATAGAGAAGAAGATAAAGGTGCCAAGGAAAAAAGAACGGTGGAGATTTTTGCGGCAAGGAATTTGAAGAATTATGTAGGAAGTGTGGTATAGCATGATAAAATACTACTCCATACACACCTGAGTAAAATGGAGTTGCAGAAAGAAGGAACAAGGCATTGATGGAAATGGCAAGAAGCATGCTCAATGGTACTGGGTTAGGATAGGAATTCTAGGCAGATACGATGGAGACAACATGTTACCTAGTCAACAGATTGCCCTCATCAGCGTTGGAGGATAGGACTCCACAAGAGGTATGGATTGGTAAGAAGCCCTCTCTTTCACATTTGATGGTATTTGGATGTGATGCACATGTACATGTTTGAAAGGAGAAAATAATAAAGTTGGAGAGTAAATCTGAAAAGTGCATCTTTATTGGGTATATGGATGGTTTAAAGGTTTATAAGCTTTGGAACCTAGTAACAAGGAAGGTTGTGTACAACTGAGATGTGATGTTCATAGAGGTGAAAAATATTATTAAACATGAAGTCCCATCAAAGGAACCTGACCAGATAGAGTTTAAGCTAAAGGAGGAAGAATCAGACTCTATAGGAGAAGAGGAATTAGAAGATGAAGTGTCACAAACTCTGGGTGTGAGAAGATCAGTTCGAGAAAGAAGACAGCCAGAAAGGTATAGTCCATCTACTTTCTGTTCAAATTTTTCTTTATTTATTACTAATGATGATCCTATAACTTTGAAGGAAGTAGTAGATTTAGAGGATGGCAAACTCTGGAAAGAGGCCATGGTTGTTGAAATGGCATCTTTGCACAAAAATGAGGCTTGGGATCTAGTGGAGTTTCTTGCTCGAAGGAAACCCATTGGTAAGAAATGGGTGTCCAAGAAGAAGACAAATTCAGAAGGAAAGGTGGAGAAATACAAAGCTCGGTTGGTAGTAAAAGGTTATTCCTAGGTGCCAAGAGTTAATTTTGGTGATATTGTTTCTCCTGTTGCCAAGGTAGCTTCTATTAGATTACTTTTATATGTTGTTGTTTCTTTTGATTTTGAGGTAGAATAGATGGATGTGAAGGAAACATTTCTTCATAGGGATGTGGAAGAGGAGATCTACATGAACCAACCTGAAGGCTTTGTGGTGAAGGGTAAGAAATAGATGGTATGCAAGTTAAAGAATTCTTTGTACGGGTTAAAACGGTCACCAAGAATGTGGTATTAGAAATTTGATACATTTATACATGGACTTGGCTTCACCAAAAGAAAAAAAGATCATTGTGTGTCTTTTAAATTAATTGGTGACTATGTTATTTATTTTCTCTTGTATGTGGATGATATGTTTTTTGTTGGAAATGACAAGGATGTTATCCAGGATTTGAAGACCCAGTTAGCCTCCAAATTTGACATGAAAGATCTTGGTGCTGTAAAATATATTTTGGGCATCGAAATTAAAAGAGTTTGCGCAAAGAGGAATATCTAGTTAAACTAGAGGAAGTATGTTGAGACAATACTGCAAAGGTTTAATATGTAGGATAGTAAACTAGTAAAGGTTCCTATTCCTGTAGGTGTGAAGTTATCTATTGAATAGTTTCCCAAGACACAAGAAGAGGAAGAGGACATGTCCTGCCTTCCATATGCTAGTGCAGTCAGTAGCCTAATGTATGCAATGGTCTGTACTAGACTAGACATTGCACATGTAGTGAGAGTATTGAGGAGGTTTATGTCAAAACCAGGCAAGGAGCACTGGACAATAATGAAGCGGGTTTTCAGGTATTTGTGTGGCAGTAGTGATTATGGTTTGTGCTACCAAGGAAGACCAAGTTTGGACAGAGTGATGGATATTTGCGGCTTTGTTGATGCAGACTGCGATGGAGATCTGGATCGGAGAAGATCTACAAGTGGGTTTGTGTTTAACCTATTTCGAGGTGCAGTCAGTTGGATAAGTAAGAAATAACATATAGTGGTAGCCACTCATGCAAGCAAGGAATTCGTTTTGTTGCAGAGATTGTGTTCAAGTATGGGGTTAGTACAGGGAGCTCTAAGGATAGACTGTGATAGCCAAAGTGAAATTTTCTTGGCAAAGAACCTTGCTTATCATTTAAAGACAAAGCATGTTGATGTTCAATATGACTTTGTGAGTGATATAATAGAATACAAAAAGGTGTTGCTGGTAAAGGTGGACACTTTGAAGAATACTACAAATGCATTTACAAAATCTGTGAGCTCTGAGAAGTTCTCTTGGTGTAGAGAAATAATGGGTGTTGTAGGGCTAGATAAATGACTAAGCTCTCTTGTGGCCCCCTATGGAAAGAAAACAACAAGTGGGAGACTGTTGGGTTGTGTTATATTCTTTCGATGACTATCTTCCCTAGTTAACCCAGGGTTAGAGGCGGGTGTAGCTCACCCTTCGTTGCGCCAATTGCACAGCGTGGGAGTCATAGGGGGGCTAGCAACCCCCTCTCTCCATGGAGTTTGAGGGGCATTGGCAGCCCCTCTCTACAAGGTCTAGGGCAGCACCCAGGGGAAATTTTTTTTGGACCCTATACTAGGTTGGGTGGACATACCTATGGTTTTGTGCATGGTTTTCGCACAATGTTTTGGATGCGATGGTTTTCGGTCCATGGTATAGGATTCTTTGGCATGTATATATATGTATTGTAACATTGAAAGGAACATAATGAAAAATCAAGATGGTAGTCTCAGTTTTGGGATTCAAGGGAAATCTCTATGTACATGTGTTCTATGTGTTATGCTCTCAAATTGTTTAATTATGTGTTTTAGAATTCATATGCAAGTAATTTTGTACGGGGTTAAACCCTACAAACACCCCCCAGTGAAAAGTAAATAGTTAATTTACTTTTATTGTAGTAATTCATTGAACTGTGGTAAATTTGATATGTATAAATTTATTTTGATTTTATTTTAAAATTGGTTATGGCTGGCTAGGGAATTTAGGGGAAAAGATACTAAGTGAAAATTTCCCTTACTATATAGTTAGAGACAGTTACTCCCGTCCCTAGAGATAAATAATCTTAGTTTGGAGAAAGGGGAAAACCTGAGGAATCTGATAAGGGAGATGGAAACTTGTTGGATTTCTCAAGAGGAAGCTAATGAGGGAGGGCAGGACACCGTCGGATAGGTTATTCTTGAGTTGGTTTGCAAGCGGAAAACCTAGTCAGACTTGGAGTCTGTAATGAGGTCTTTGTTTACTATTGTTTGGAAGTGGAAACTTGCACCTGGGAGAAGTGGTAAATCTACCATTCTCATTCGTCGGGAGGATGTTCTTGCTCCTTGTGGATTCTCTTGGAAGTCTAAACCAAAAAACTAAGTTTCTATTCATATTTCTCTAGAACATTTATTGCTATTGTAATTATTGTGGAATGTGTGTATTTTGTAAGCATAATGTTGCTTAGTTGAATCACAGTAACAAAAATTATTTCTGTAAATACTACGATATGTAGTAGTGGTTGAGACATTGAATAAAAAGAATTTCTCTAAAAGAGTTCCTAGACTATTTAAATTTCTTCCACATAAGTATTTTTGACTCAGATAAATATATTATGACCAACTCGACTGTATTATTGATTTATTTTACTTATTTCATTCTCGAAATCTGAATGGAGGTACTAACAAAAAGATAAAATATTGTATATGGTGATATGTGAATGAAGGTTAGGAATAGGTTAGCAAAGAAGGGCCATGTTATTTATTTTGTAGGAAAAAAATATGATGGATGTTGTAGGAATTGAGTCACTGTAAAACTCACAGAACAAAAACAAACAGTTAGACAAGAAAACTTGGGCATCTAGGGCTAGGTTAGTTTAACCCGAAGATGAGTTTGAGGGTTTAAATAGTCCTTTGGCTAGTAATCTACGGTAAACCTCATGGGCCGAGAAAGAACCCATTAGGGATTCAACACCTATGACCCGAGGTTGAAGAAGGGTAGCATATCCAAATTCATGTAAAATTAGTACACAACAGTGATATAAAGAATAGAAGTAGATTATGAGCATATGAATAGGCTAAATTCAAACTAAAATATTAATATAGTAACCAGAAATGGGTTGTCAATAATATCACAATAGTACTAGAAAGAACATGTATTGGAACTGAAAAATAATCTCATAAACTGTAGAACTATATTAGTGAGAATAAATTCATTACAACTCTAATTGTACAGGCAGAAATAAAATTCAAGAATTACCTTCCATTTCTCTATAAACAAGTGAAACCATGGTGTAATTTAAATTACATATATATCTTACAACGATCATTGTAAACAAAAAAAAAAAAAAAAATATAGTATGTGGTGTCTTTTGGTAGGCCGAATCCTTTGAATAACACAATACAACCTTTAATGAAAAGAATTGACAGATTTGAAAAAAACTTAGTTATTCAAAACGTCAATTATTATAATTAAGTCTAAATTCTTCAGCAATTTTGGGTTGGTAACAATATTCTATTACTTTCCAAATAAAATAAAATCACTCTCTACAAGAAAAAACCTACGAGGGAAACTACTGAGCATACCATCAACATATTCGTTGAAACCATGTAGAGACTCAGAAACCTAGAAGAGGATGAATACCTGGTTACCAATGAAGAAATGAAACCCCATCATCTTGGAAAGAATCGATTAATTGAAAGGAAAAGGACCATAATACAGCCACACACACTGGGAGGTCAAAGACTAGTTAATCGGTAGAAGAAACATAAAATAGAGGAGAAAAACATGTCTGTGTAATCTAGATAACATCTTTCAATTGATGAATTTACCCAGTGGTGATTGATGAATAATGCTCACAAGTCTGCATATCCAAGGAAAGAATCTGAGAAAGTTTGTACCTGAAGGAAGACATACATGAGTCATAAAGGAAATGGAATTTCAAACCCTATATACTTGTTAAGAAACTCCATATAAACATAATTCCACTTCGAGGCATCTACAAAGTAAGTCGTAAATAAGGAACACCTGTGTAATACCTATGGACAAGTGGTAGTCAATTGGAACACACTTGGACCTCAAGGAAGCGCTCTAGTTGCAGAGTAGTCATTGGCAGTCGGAGCAACAAATGGAATAAAAAACAAGGGCTTGGGGGAGTGACAATACCTAATCTAACCTTATCTAACCTCATCCCTTTATTTGGAAAGAGTGTAATCCAAGCCTTCAACACAATACTACTACCCTAGTCATCAGATCTTTTAGGTGCACAAATGCATGGTAATTGTAAGACAATTGTTCTCCATGGAAATTTCGAGAGGGTCTTGGCTCCCATTGACATAAGATGAATAGGTTCGTTAATGTTCAACATTATAGTGTAGAGTATGTCAAATTATGAATCACACCTTCTAGTCTGGTGAAAGTAATCAATCATAGACGAAGCACATATAGCATGATGCAATAAATTTATAAGGATGGTCCAAAACTTATGTCAATGGCTTGATGATAATGTTCTTATGCATATAGTTTTTACATTTGTTAAGTAAATGTAAAAGGATAAGGTAGATGCATGTTAAAGTAGTCTATTTAATGGTAAAAATCAATACCTTGATAATAGAGAGTCACAAGTAAATAATTTTTTTTTAACCTTGTGGTAATGTTGTTGGTTTATAGGTCTCTAGTTTAGAGGAATGTTACAAGTGGTATCAAAGTTGAAGGGTTCAGTATTGTGGCATGATTAAGGGAAATATTTAAAAAAATCTTGTAAAGAGTACATTAATGTAATTTCATTACATAAGATAAGTTATCAAGTATTAATAGACTTACGACTAATTTCACCCTTACCTGCAAAATTTAACTTATTGAGTGTCTAGGAGAACGAACAATTATTTGAAGGCTTTTTTTTAACTATAAATGATGATTAAGCACCATATTTGAGTATAAAAAAATTTAATCAATGGTTGGCGATGAAAAAAAAATGAGAACAACAAATAAATTCTATGTTATATAACCAATGAAATAACGAATCATAGCAGGGGTACATTGAAAGGAACTCTAGCATTCAAGTGAAAAGTTTTCAAAATACTAATCAGATTATTGTTGGAATACTTTTACCTATGAAACTAATATTTTTGGCACCTTGCAGAGCCAATAGTTGTTCGACAACTCAAGTATTAACAATATTTGATAGAGAACATAGATAAATGTTTATGACTAGTAATGATGAAGAAGCATATGTATATAAGTATAGGGGGTTTACGTAGTGCATTATGTTAGATATCATTTAGGGATTCAACTACGTTAAGTAAGTCATTCACATATGACCATTTCCATGAGAGGTAGTCATAACTGACTAATTTCTCATGATTTGAATAGTTCACTTAGCACTCATTGCATCGAGTGATGCTTACAGGGGTGAAGAAGTGGGATTGAAACTAGTGAAATGAATCACATAACATCAATCATCACTTCCAACGCTTACACCTAGTAACCAGGACTTCTTGTGAGGTCACCCATCCCAAATTGCCTATGGCTCAAGCGTACTTAACTATGGAGTTTCCCCACAATCAAGCCCACTTAGCTTGCTACCCCATTTGTAAAACCTTAGCAAGTATTGTGCCTCATGAACCATTCAAGTAGAGATCCCTTCACTCCTTTTCAATTTAAGTTTAGGGGGTTTACGCAGTGCATTACATTAGATATCATTTTGGGATTCAACTACGTTAAGTAAGTCATTCACGTATGACCATTTCCATGAGAGGTAGTCATAACTGACTAATTTCTCATGATTTGAATAGTTCACTTAGCACTCAACAGATCAGGTGATGCTCATAGGGGTGAAGAAGTGGGATTGAAACTAGTGAAATGTATCACATTGTGTGAATAATCACTTCCGGGGATTGCACCCGGTAACCAGGACTTCCCAGGAGGTCACCCATCCCAAATTGCTTGTAGCTCAAGCGTGCTTAACTATGGAGTTGTCCACGCAATCAAGCCCACTTAGCTTGCTACCCTAATTGAAAAACCTTAGCAAGTATTGTGCCTCATGAACCATTCAAGTAGAGATCCCTTCACTATTTTTGAGTTTAAGTATAGGGGGTTTACATAGTGCGTTATATTAGATATCATTTTGGGATTCAAATGCGTTAAGTAAGTCATTCACGTATGACCATTTACATGAGAGGTAGTCATAACTTACTAATTTCTCATGATTTGAATAGTTCACTTAGCACTCATTGCATCTGGTGATACTCACAGGGGTCAAGAAGTGGGATTGAAACTAGTGAAATGAATCACATAGCATCAATCATCACTTCCGGGGCATGCACCTAGTAACCAGGAATTCCCAGGAGGTCACCCATCCTAGATCGCCTCTAGCTCAAGCATGCTTAAGTGTGGAGTTTTCCCCACAATCAAGACCACTTAGCGTGCTACCCCATTTGTAAAACCTTAGCAAGTATTGTGCCTCATGAACCACTCAACTAGGGACCCCTTCACTCTTTTTGAATTTAAGTACAGGGGGTTTATGTAGTGCATTATAATAGATATCATTTTGGGATTCAACTACGTTAAGTAAGTCATTCACGTATGACCATTTTCATGAGAGGTAGTCATAACTGACTAATTTCTCATGAGTTGAATAGTTCACTTAGCACTCACTGCATCGGGTGATGCTCACAGGGGTGAAGAGGTGGGATTGAAAATAGTGAAATGAATCACATAGTGTCAATAATCACTTTTGGGGCTTGCACCCGGTAACCAGGACTTCTTGGGAGGGCATCCCTCCCAGATCGCATCTGGCTCAAGCACGGTTAACTATGGAGTTTTCCCAACAATGGAGCCCACTTAGCTTGCTACTCCATTTGCAAAACCTTAACAAGTATTGTGCCTCATGAACCATTCAAGTAGAGATCCCTTCACTCTTTTTGAATTTAAGTATTGGGGTTTACGTTGTGCACTATATTAGATATCATTTTGGGATCCAATTGTGTTAAGTAAGTGATTCACATATGATCGTTTCCATGAAGTGATGATTGACGCTATGTGATTCATTTCACTAGTTTCAATCCCACTTCTTCACCCTTGTGAGCATCACCCGATGCAATGAGTGCTAACTGAACTATTCAAATTATGAGAAATTAGTCAGTTATGAGTAACTCTCATGGAAATGGTCATACGTGAATGACTTGCTTGATGCAGTTAAATCCCAAAATGATATACAATATAATGCACTGAGTAAATTCCATACACTTAAATTAAAAAAGAGTGAAGGGATCTCTACTTGAATGGTTCATGAGGCACAATACTTGGTAAGGTTTTGCAAATGGGGTAGCAATGTAAGTGGGCTTGATTGTGAGGAAAACTCCATAGTTAAGTGCGCTTGAGCCAGAGGAAATATGGGATGGGTGACCTCCCGGGAAGTCTTGGTTACCGGGTGCAAGCCCCGGAAATGATGGTTGATGCTATGAGATTCATTTCACTAGTTTCAATCCCACTTCTTCACCCCTATGAGCATCACTCAATGTAATGAGTGCTAAGTGAACTATTCAAATCATGAGAAATTAGTCACTTATAACTACCTCTCATGGAAATGGTCATACGTGAATGACTTACTTAATGTAGTTGAATCCAAAAATGATATCTAATATAATGCACTGCATAAACCCCCTATACTTAAATTCAAAAAGAGTGAAGGGATCTCTACTTGAATGGTTCATGAAGCACAATACTTTCTAAGGTTTTGTAAATGGTGTACAAGCCAAGTGGGCTTGGTTGTGGGGAAAGTCCACAATTAAGCACACTTGAGCCAGAGACGATTCAGGATAGGTGACCTCCCGAGAAGTCCTAATTACCAGGTGCAAGCCCTAGAAGTGATGGTTTAAACTATGTGATTCATTTCACTAGTTTCAATCCCACTTCTTCACCCTTGTGAGCATCACACAATGCAATGAGTGCTATGTGAACTATTCAAATCATGAGAAATTAGTGAGTTCTGACTAGCTTTCATAGAAATGATCATACATGAATGACTTAATTAATGCAGTTGAATCCCAAAATCATATCTAATATAATGCACTATGTAAACCCCCTATACTTAAATTCAAAAAGAGTGAAGGGATCTGTACTTGAATGGTTCATGAGGCACAATACTTGCTAAGGTTTTGCAAATGGGGTAGCACACTAAGTGGGCTTGATTGTGGGGAAAACTCCACAGTTAAGTGTGCTTGAGCCAGAGGCGATATGGGATGAGTGACCTCCCAGGAAGTCCTGGTTACTGGGTGCATGCCTTGAAAGTATTATTAACGCTATGTAATTCATTTCACTAGTTTCAATCCCACTTCTTCACCCCTGTGAGCATCACTCGATGCAATGACTGCTAAGTAAACTATTCAAATCATGAGAAATTAGTCAGTTATGACTACCTCTCATGGAAATGGTTATACGTGAATAACTTACTTAATGCAGTTGAATCCCAAAATGATATCTAATATAATGCACTACGTAAACCCCCTATACTTAAATTCGAAAAGAGTGAAGGGATCTGTACTTGAATGGTTCATGAGGCACAGTAATTGCTAAGGTTTTGCAAATGGGTTAGTAAGCTAAGTGGGATTGATTGTGGGCAGAACTCCATCATTAAGTGCACTTGATCTAGAGGCAATCTAGCATGGGAGACCTCCCAGGAACTCCTAGTTACCAGGTGCAAGCCCCGGAGGTGTTGATTGGTGCTATGTGATTTAGTTCACTAGTTTCAATCCCACTTCTTTACCCCTGTGAACATCACCCGATGCAATGAGTGCTAAGTGAACTTTTCAAATCATGAGAAATTAGTCATTTATGACTACATCTCATGTAAATGGTTATACGTGAATGACTTACTTAACGCAATTGAATCCCAAAATGATATCTAGTATACGTATCGTTAAATCAGAAGATGTACACGTGGGTTAATGAAGGAAAGTATCAATTCCTATAATGAAACATCAGATATATATGTGTAAGACAAAGCAACCTTTTGCGTGTGGAATTGCACTCAAAAGTAAAGAATCATCCATATGATGAGTGCTTGAAAATAGTTTTGAGACTCTTCTGTTAATTTGCACAAAATATTATTATGATACATAATTTGTAATGATTGGAATTTATAAGGTTGATATTCATAGGGATTTTTATATTAAAAATCTAGTATAAATTCTTAAGGATGTAATTATTGGTGAAGTGGTTTCCTAACAATAGTGACACATAATAAAACTTAAGGAACCTAACTAAGTGAATGCCTTAAAATAAGAATTTGAGTATTGGGTATTCCGTCCATAGTTGGAACCTATCCAAAAGTAGGTATCTTTGACATGAGACTAGGGTGACCAGAGCCATAGCAGGCCATTCCAAAAGAATAACAACTTGAAATGGAGACATTTGTAAATTTTCTTTTGGAAGGATTGTTTAACTAAAGGTCAAGGAACCAATTGGAATGAAAGACAGAAGGTTTTGTTGAAGGATTATCGTTGTTGGTTTTATCTATGTCTATCATCGTATCCATACAATATTTGAGAAGGAAATTAGTAAGTGGTATAAGTATAGAGTAACCATACTGAGGGCCATCCTCATGAAAGGAATAAAGGCAAATAATAATTCCCTTATGGAAATTCAAGTAATCTATCATAAAAGAATTCCTTGTTCGTGGACGAACATGAAGAGAATATGTAACATAAAAGAGAATTATTAAGTTGGAAATGACCTGATATTAGTACCTTGGATATTCCAAGACATAAACTGAAACATGGAAGCACATCTGAATAGTATTGTTGATGCTAAAAAAGGCACCAAATTCACAATAATTTTAGTAAGTAAAAAGAGCAAGATCAAAAGGAACTTCCATAATATGGAAAATTAGTATGAAAAAATGCAATAGACCTAAAGTATAGGAAATAATCGAGTCGACATTGAATCATATATACTCGATGGACACAAAAGGTTCAAGATTGGTTTTAATTTTGGATTCATAGCACCAGATCATGAACATGATTTTCTTATTGGTCTAATTTACAATCACCTTGCGAGTGGGAAAAGTTAAGTTGGGTTAGAATCAAATGACAAGAGAATTTTGATTGGCTAAAATGGTGCTAGTTGTAACTCCAATAACTAAATATTTAATTTCAATCGGTACAATAGGATTAATAGAAAATATGTAGGCTAGATTTCATGGGGAATCTAGTAGTACTGCGTAAAATGTGCATGAAATAATAATTAAAAAAAGGGGGGGATCGAATGTTATAATTGTAAGTTAAAAAAAAAAACTAAACCTAGTAAAAATGAAAGCATGAGAGTCTATGTCCTAATGTGAATTAAGTTTGGGAATGAATAACAATTTGAGATAAGTTGACGTAATAAAGTAAACAAGAGTAAAAGCACATTAAATTTTAGGGGAAATTTAGTAAAATTATAGGACATTATACAACAAGATCAAATGATACAATTGTAACTATGGTGAGAAATCTTAAGTAAGTCCTTGATGGTTTGATGCCTTTTCTTAAAATTTTGGTTATTATCATAAACTAAAAAGGGCAATATACATATATGTACAAGTATAAGGGCATGAGGAACACAGAGGAAAGAACAGGTGTATAAAATTTTGTTGTCTTAACACGCCTCAAGGAATGGATGTTGTGTTCAAGTAAAATGATGATTACAAATGAACAAATAGCTGAGTAACATAAGGTAAGGGATATGGAACCTAGTTTTAACAAAATTTAAAGTTGAGAACAGAGAATGTTGTTCACACATTAGTAGAATTAGTTTGTATGCTTGCTGACATGGAAAATAGAAATGTGCCACTAGTCAATGTTATTTCTAGGTAAATACCTCAATTACGACTCCTATGGATACAAATGGAGTTGGGTTAAATGATTTATTATAACTATTTCTTACAAGTAAGATGTGGAGGTAACCACAATAAGGTAAACTATTGAGAAGTATTGTTGTGAGACTCATTGATTTTAAGTACAATATATTATTTCACATAGTGCTCTTAACTCACCATAGTGACTTTATTAACCTTATTATGTTCTTTTAAGCATAAAGAACAAGAAAAGTAAAGGAGGGAACCTTTAAAAAAAAACTAATTGAATTATAAAATTTGATTAAGACTTCTATGTGAAATGATGAGGTGATAAATAATGTGGACGAAATAATGTCCACCTAAGTAATTTAAGAAAAGAGGATGTCAACAAAATGACTATTGTTAAATGGATAATCAATGCCACATGGAGTTAAGAATGTTAATCCTTTTACGAAACCGCATGAACCTAAAGGCTACATGAATTAAGTAATCGACTGACCGAATGAACTGAGTAACATGCTAAAGAATTGATATGTCAGAACAACTCTATGATATATTATTAGAGGAAGTGTGAGATAATTAATAGGCATACTCATGTAAAAAGATAAAAAGTTCCATGAATATATATGGAAACAAATTATGTACAATGTTTATCCATCACTTGCAATGGGACAGGGAAAAGAGCCAAAACTGAAAGTAGGTTGCAATGTGGACTTAGTGTTGAATTGGATTCCACATAATTTAATTACTAGGAAAAAAAAGGTGGACAATCCAAGATGAACATAATTAAGCTACTTGGACATATAGACATCAGTATACTGATGGCAAAGGAAAGAAGTCATCCTAAACTTTACTCATCTAAAACTTATAGTATGCATAACAATTTGATTGAAGATAAAGACATAGTAGTGATAATTATTACAATCTCTAATCAGAGATGAGAACAATTGAATTCTGAATATATCAGTATTATTGATTAGAAGGTAGTGCAAACAGAGTTGATACCTTTGTGGACTTAAATTTGTAGTAGAAATACTTGTAGTGGCCTTTTTCGATTGCTGAAATTGTTGGCTAAATAAAATAATTACTTATCTTGTGGTTATAATGATGCTATTAACTCATATTGAGTACATGTTATTGACCCTTGCTGGGTTGTGATGTATGCTAATGATTTTTCTCGGCATATAAATAACCATTGATGGTGTAGTAATGAATATTGAAATGATCTTTTCTCGGTATATAAATAACAATTGATAGTCTAGTAATGAAGGTTGAAACGATCTATGTATATATGATCTTAAATAAGTATTGATGAGAAACTAATGTGTTAAGGGTAACCTATGTGTGTTATCATTTAGAGGAAATGGTGCCACATAAACAAGTAGTTATTGCATTAAGTGTGGCGAAGGTCCTTCAACTGGGAAAGACTACTTGCACTGCTACACCAAGGGCAGCTTTAAGAAATTTTTTCAAGACAAAAGAATCTTTTCTCTTTAAAAATCTCTTTTTATTTTAGTTATTGTACATTAAAATTTAATATCAATTGAATTGTCTTAAATATAAAATTTAAAACAAAAACAGTTTGAGGCAAAAAAAAATTTAAGACAAAACTTTATATTTAAGACAAAAATATTTGAAGACAAAAACTTTATATCTAAGACAAAAATATTTTAAGAGAGAAGTAGTTTGAGACAAAAATATGTTAAGACAAAACTTTATATTTAAGACAAAAATATTTTGAGACAAAAATTTATATTTAAGAGAAAAGTAGTTTGAGACAAACATTTAAAGACAAAACTTTATATTTAAGACAAAAACAATTTAAGACAAAATTATTTTAAGACAAAAACAATTTAAGACGAAATTAATTTGAGACAAAACTTTATATTTAAGACAAAAAAAGTTTGAGTCAAAAATATTTTAAGACAAAACTTTATATTTAAGACATTGGCCACTTTAGATGAAACCTATTTAAGAAAAATAACAATTAAGACACAAACATATCAATTTAAGACAATATTATCTAACAACTGCAAAATTGACTCTGACAGTGCACCCTAAGTCTGCCATCTTGTACGCAACTATTGTCTTGCGCCTATACCTAGTTTGTTATTTTACTTACCATTCATGTTATCTTATATAAAGACAATGATTTTTTGGGCTCTTTTTTTGTGGGGGTAGTTAACTAAGAAGAATGGGACAACTGTTACTAACAAGATTTATCGGACATCAATTCCTCTTTTGTCGCTTTCATATCTATTGATACGATTAGAGACAACTTGTCTATCATTGCATTCGGCACTGCTACATGGAGGGGGATTTAAAGACAACTTTTTAAGAGAAAAGAAATATTTTGTCTTCAAATTTTCAATACGTAGCACTTGTAAAAAAGATAAAGGTAAAGGATTAGGGGTTTGAGTTTACATTGTTGATGGGTTCTTCAGGAATTGGAGGGATGGAGGTCGAAAAAAGCTGATGGGATTTAGGGCGATGGAGGCCAACAATAGAGGTGTTCTTCATGAGTGGAGTGATGGAGGAACTTTTGATGAACGTGGATAAGTAGTATCATAGTTGGAGTAATTTTTAAGGTCTCCATCAATTTTTCTTTAATATCTATTTTTTTACTGTTTCATTTATTTTGAATGCTACTTCTATCTGTTGGTTGCTATTGTCAACATATTACTATGCTGGAAATATTGACTATCATTGACAACATGGATTAGATTCACTTGAAGGAATATTGAAACATGAGACAATAAATTCTTAATTTGATTTTTCCTTCATTAAATTGAGAAAAAATGAATTTCCACATCAGCATACAACTTGGATGCAATTAAATTGGGTGACATGCCTTGTGTCACCCAATTTACTGAGTAAATTTGAGTTAGAGGAGATAGAGTTTATTTAACCATTTTTTATTGCTAATTTGTATCAATCAAAGTCAATTATCTCAAGTTGTATTCAAGTAAGCTAGTTCTAATTGTTGGAGGAACTCGTGGAAGGTCAGTTGTGAAGTGGGACTTCAGTCAAACTCAGTGATCATCTAGTTAATTGATCAATCATTGAAAAATAACTAGTGCATGCAAAGAATTCGAGTTCCCCAGATTTGGTGGAGATTCCAAGGTAGTGTGACATCAAATGTAGACTAGTCTTGAGTGTGCAAGTGTTGCATGGAATGAGATGATCAACCTTGGGAATTGCGCAATCCATTTTGGAAATTTTCTTAAATACTAGGGAAATAATTTCTCAAGGAATTGTGCAATGAAATAGGGGCTCAAGAAAAGGCATAAATTGACTACTTCTGGGTCAGAGCTTCTCAATGAGTAGAGAGAGATGTTATTCACTTTCAGGTTGTGCTAGTTGAGCAAAGGAATTGTAATGCATATATGTTCATCATATTAATGCAAGCATACATGGGGGTTTTACTAGATTTCTTTCCCCAAGAAAGATACTATGTGCATGTGTGTTATTTCTTATTGCATGTCTAAAATTTTTGTTCTAAGTTGGGAATTAACTTCCATATTGTAGTAGACTAGGTTTTTGTGTTGTAATTTTGATTAAAACTTCATGAGAAGTTGAAAATCTACACCATAATTTCTACATGGTACTAGAACAGGAGTCATATTAGAGTAGGAATTTTGAAGTTGTTTCTCAGGAGGTTCAAATTTCTAGTTCAGTGTGGTAGGATCTCTTTAGAGATGAGAAGATGACGTTCAATGGGTCGAGGCTAGAGTATCCCTTAGAATGCAAATCTGGTTTCATCGCATGGAAGGATCACATGGAGGATGGACTTGATGACAATGGATTTCTAGGATACATCAAGGGAGATGTTACAAAACCAACGAAATATGATGCCGAAAACCTTGCGCAGTGTAACAAAGATCTAACCAAGGTGAGGAGAATAATATTAGAGGGAGTACGAGACCTATTGGAGGGAGTATGAGACCACATTGTCATAATATTTATGGGAGATAAAATACTTATGTAATGTGGTAGACATTGACAAATCTATTACAAAATAGTAGTGACCACAAGGAGCTGGAGCTCAAGGATAAACTTTGAAATATCAAGGTGTAGAATAATGACACTATCCCTCAGTATCTGAGTAGGTTCACACAAGTTCGTTATGACCTTGCAATAGTTGGTGTTATTGTTTCAGAGGATGAGTTGGTAAGACTAGCTCCTCTAGGCCTTCCCAAAAGCTAACATAACTATCAAGATTCATTGAATGGAAGGGAGAAACTACTGAATTGGGAACACTTATGGTCTGATTTGGTATAGGAGGAAATAAGGCATAATACCGGAGTTGTGACCTCATCCAAGGGCGAGGATAAAGAGAAATTTGGATTGGTTTGAAAGGGAAATAAGGGTAAAAGGAATAAATCTCAAACCAAACTAGAATCTAGTCAAGGGGGGAAGAAGAAAGATGTGTCAAAAATTAAATGCTTCCATTATCATGAATGCGGGCACTATGCCATGAAGTGTCCACACAAAAATGCATGCAAGAGGACCTTAGACCGAGGACCATGTAAAACCTTGGCTTCATAGTTTGAGCTTGATTTTACCCTTATCGTATGCATGTCTATCACAGTGATGGGGAATGTGTGGTACTTAGACTCAAGTGCATTGTTCCACATGAGAGGGTGTAAATATTTTTTCAGTGACTTGGAGAAAAAAGATATATAGATGCACATTAAGCCAGGGGATGAAAAAAGTTACAATGTGACTGGAATTGGTACAGTCACCTTTCAAATGGAGTGAGGATACCCTCTCAGCCTCAAGGATGTCACGTTTGTTCTGGGCCTAAAGAAAAATCTCATCTTTGTTACAGTTTTGGAAGACCATGGTTGTGAAGTGATATTCATCAAAGGAAAAGCATTCCTGAGAGACATATACATGGGATAGGTGAATAAGATCGGTGTTGTTGTGAAGAACCTGTATAAGCTAGATGTGGAAGACTGTGTTGCATTAAGCACTAAGGCAGAGAAAGTGCAGGTCGTGATGTCGATGAACTTTGGCACAAAATACTTGGCCATTTTCATCATGGTACCTCGAATATTATACAACAAATAACCACTAGCCTCCCTAAAGGATCACTTAAGAAGTAGGATCTATGCAAAGGATGTACATTGTGGAATACATAAAATCCACATTCCATGATTAGGACAACAAAGCACATGCAATCCTAGAAAGGATCCACTATCATGTTTATGGACATTTCTCGACAACCTCCACTATCAGACACAAATATTTGGTCATTTTTATTGATGACTTCTCATGGAAGTGTTGGATCTTCTTCATGTGGAAGAAAGATGATAAATTCTCCAAGTTCATAGAATTCAAGAAAATGGTTGAAAAAGAAGCTAGCAAGAAGGTGAAGGCTTTGTTGTAGGAGCTTCAACACCCTCCAAAATTTTGGCCTACACTTAAATTTCAGAGCCTACTATGGATATTGTGATCGATCGTTCCTTAGTCACTTATTGGTAAGTTCATGATTGCAAGCTCCCCTTTTCAATCTTAAGAGTCATTCATGCTTTTATATTGACATAGAATGTGTCATCTTTGGGCATGGGGGTTATCGCTTGTCATAGAAAGGGAGGTTTCTTTTTCTTCAATGTGAAGTCTTTATGAGAATGGGTTGTCCTCGCCACATAGAAATGTTTCACACTCATTTCACACACTCTTACACAAGTGTCACTTTTATCATCCCAAAGTATATCATCGGAGCCGCACTCGTCATAAGCTACCAGAAAGGTTGTTGCATTAAGCGAAGTATGTGTTATATGTTCTCGATGGTATATGTTATATCACTAAGAATTCAAGTGTGTGATCGTAGTCAATTTGTATCACTGTTCACATCAGTTCCATTGATCCCACACTTAGCCAAATTTCGAAGTTTCCTTAGCAACCTAGCCTCATCCAACTTTCCTAAACTACGCACTTCACATATGTAACCCTCAAGATTTTTATTTTCCTATTGGAACTGTGAAATGTGAAAAAATCCCAACCTCCCTTAGCATTAAACATTGTGCAGTGGTTTCCTCTAATCTCCTTCCCTTAGCCAGAACCCACTGTCTCCAGATTTCCTGTAGTTTTGTCCCTTGACTACCCTTTCTGCCTTGCATCTTGAAAGTGAGTAGATGTTTCCTCCTAGGGCCTCATCCCATAGTAGTGCCTTTCATCCTAAAATTGTGTAAATCTATCCTCCAAGGGCCTGATATTGCGACAATCACTGCCCACTGAAACTACACAATTATGTCTCTCAGGGGCCATGAAGAAGGATGACATGATAGATGACTCTCAATGAGCTAAGGAGGAAAATAAGCAGACCAAGGAACCCAAGGTATGATAGAATATCAGTACCGCATGAAGACTCCATGTGATTCATAACCCTTTTGAGGATAGGTATGAAAAACAAAGCACATCTTTTCAAATACACCTCTTAGTGTAGCTTAAAAGATTTCTTATCATTGTCGCATTATTCTGTCTTCAATGACATGCATGGTTGCAAGAACTGAAATTCATTACATGTGTTTCCTCTATGTGTCTTTCTCCTTTCACTTGTTCATTACATAGCTTAGAAGATGAAGAGTATTACCACTTGTTTATTTAAGCTACGGAGGTTGTGACCAACATGATCTTATGATTCACCAGGCATGATGAAAGGCATCTTAAGTGGGATGAAAGATGTTTGATGATACGTATATAGTTAGTACACTCCTTTGCATTAATTCTTGCTTTTTATCTTACATGTGCCCTCACTGCATGTTAGATTTGGCTACCTATTGCCAGTAGTCCCTTAGCTCTTTCCTAACAAAGTAGGGGAAGGAATTTCCTTCAATCTAATTTTTTCAAGGCTCTTCATATAAAGTATAGAGCTAAGAGAAGGAGATGTGGAATCTCATTATCAAACTCTTGAAAATAATTTGCATGTTTTAATCTATCGAAACAATTAAGATGCCACTCAACAACATTGTCAATCTTGGAAGACTTAAGAAAGATCACATCTCTAGATACTATAAAATTCTTATTCACTTCATCATAGAGATGGTATTCCTTGGATGTATGAGTACTCAAAGAAGATACTTTGTGACTCCTTGCACTACATTTTTCTATTTGTTCCTTAGGTATGAAGGCATAACAGGAGGAACCAAAAACCCTAAGATGCCTCACCAAAGGAATATGGCCATACCACATTTCATAGCGAGTCTTGTTTCTGATAGCATGAGATGGACACCTATTATTTATATACACAACACATAGAACCACATCATCCCAAAACCTTATGAACTTAACATGTGGACTATTCCAAGTTCATAGTGAAAGTAATACATTCTAGTGAACTGTGTGTTGAAAAATGCAGCAAGAAATTCTAAATTTGATTTTTCCTTGATTAAATTGAAAAAATTCGAATTTCCACATCAACAAACAACTTGGATGTTGTTAACTTGTGTGACATGGCTTATGTCACCTAGTTTACTTAGTAAATTCAAGTTGGAGGAGTTAGAGTTTAGTTCTACATATGCGATTGCTAATTTTTAGCAATAAAGGTCAATTATCTTAGGTTATTACGAGTTAAACTAGTTCTAACTTTTGGAGGAACTAGTGGAAGGTCATTTAAGTAGTGGGACTTCAGTTAAACTGAGTGATCATCTAGTTAACTAATCAATCAACCCAAAATAGTTAGGGCATGGATAGAAGTTGAGTTCCCTAAGATTGGTGGATATTTTGAGGCAGTTTTAATTTCTTGTAGCTCACACAGTTGCAGGAACTTACTATAACCATAGTGGAGGAGGTAGCTTGAGTAGGAGCTTCTTGTAAAATTAGAGAGAGAATGATTGTTGGTAGCATTAATAACCTACCAAAAATTTGTTTTTCACCAGACTTCAATGTTTTGGGCAAGTTTTTGAGGGTGGATAATTTTTTTTATTCTTTTTGGTCATGCACATCCTCACTAACTATCTTGGGAGGTCTGTAATAGTTCCTTGCATGCACGTCCTCACTAAATATGTTTTGGGATGTCTATACTAGTTCCTTGCAAATTTCAATTTGTCAATGCTTAACTACTTATCATCTTAAGTGCTCACAACAGTCTGACAGTTTATGCCACTCTCCAAATCACTATTCTTGAAAGGATCCAACAAAACGACTTGAGAGGAAGATGAGAAGGGAACACTTATTGGAACTAGCCTAGAACTAGTGGAATTGGCTTATCCCAATGGTTTTAGAGTTGGATTAGTACAAATTGGTGTTTCAAATTGGCTAAGGTTGGTCTTGTATTGTACTGATCGTAAAACACCAAAGTGACTAGTTCTCTACTAAACTGACCAATTCTGAAGAATGTAGTGCAACATAGCTAATGACGACAAAATATTATTTTTTTAATAAAAAATAAAATGGAAAAAAAAAATATTTTAACCCTAGGTCCCTACAAAACTTAACCCTAGTAATTAATATTAATACTTAATTTTTAAAGTTAAAGTAAAATTTGACATTCTCCTTATATTTCCTTTTTGAAAAGGAAGGTAAGGATAATGTCAAATTTTACTTTAACTTTTAATATTAACATTAATTGTTTTGGGTTGTTTCAGAGTGGTTCCAACCTCATTCAATTTTGAGAAAGTCAAATTTTAGATCCTATTCAAAACTTAGTGGTGACTGTTTGAACCACTTCTCTGTAATAAGTCCTATACTTTGACTTCCAAATTTTCATGTACATTTATTGCATAGTGATCTTCCTTGTGAGACTTTGCAGCAGAAGTTGATCTTTAATCCATTGCAAGCACTTGACCTAGATTAGGGAACCTTTAGCTACCCCTCCCAATTTGCTCCTCAACAATGAAATTTTATTTGGAAGCAGGCATTCATTTATCCATTAGAGTTCATTTTTTCCACTGTGATAGTCCAACAACACCATTGCTAGCATATGCTTGAATATTAAACAGAGTCTCATGATGTGCATTCAATGAGGCATAATTCACCGTTGCATTGCATCAAATTACTCCTTTGCATGTGGTTGCTCCAAAACTTCCTAAAGCTTTATATGAGGCTCCTCCTTAGCAACTATAAGCTCCTCCTATGGTGGGATACTCAACTCTCACTCTAGAGAGCATCTCATAGCCTTCTCCTCATCAAATTTGACATCTCTCCTCATTACTATCACCCTCGGTGACATCAAATACACCCTATAGTTATGTGGTGTCTCTATGTATCATACAAAGAGTCCCATTTCAGTTGCAGGCTCAAGTTTCTTCCTTCTATGCTTGCAAATGGAACAATACACAGTAGCTCCAAAACATTTGAAATGAGATAAAGTTGGCTTACTCCCATATAAAGATGCAGGTGTGATCATTCCAGGTATTCTATGAGGACTCTTGTTTTTCAAATAAACTTTTTCTTTGCATTCTTATACCCATAGGTGTAATGAAAGACCCTAATCATGTAACATGGCTCTTTCTACTCCCACTATTATTTTATTCCTCCTTTCAACCACCCAATTTTGTTGTGGGTTATGGAGTGTTATTAGTTCTCTTCTAATACCATCTTTAGCACAAAAGCCCTTAAAGGTGTTAGATACATATTCTCCTCCATTATCACTTCTCGGGGCTTTCAATTTTTGACCAATGTCTTTTTAAAACAATGCTTTGAATTCAACAATTTTTTAGAAAACTTCATCCTTCTTTCGCATTAAGAAGATCCAACATTTTATTGAAAATTCGTCAACAAAAATAATATAATACTTTTGTTTTGTTGTAGAGGTTGTAGAAAATTGTCGACATACATTCGAGTGGACTCACTCCAATATTACTCCAGCTTTGTTATCTTGGCCCTAGAAGGTATCTTTGACATATTTCCTAAATGTGCATCAGTTGTAGACATCATGTTGGTCAAGGTTGCATTTCGAGAGACCAGTGGTAGCATGTTGCATGATTTTTAAGGCCCCATGGTGTAAGTGTCCCATGTGTTTGTGCCAGAGTTCTCAAACATCCCAACTTTACACTCCTTCTACCTTCCTATTTAGTGTAGCGTAAGCTTCAACCTCATGTTTGTATAGGTTATTCACACAAAATCCAATATGTTTCACTTTCCTCGTAGCTTCATGTCTTAGAAATGATTTCCCCTTACTGAAAACAACATCATAGCCATGATCCTCCAATACAACTATAGTTAGAGCAAGTTCCTCTTCATCCCAGGTACATACATGACATATTATAGATGAAGATGGGAGTTTGACTCCCTCTTAATGGTTACAATTACAATTCCTTTGTTATTATACCACCCATCATCCCCAATTTCTATGTGCATCTAGAGATCCTTCTCCTCTATGCTACTAAAGAATTTTTTACATCATGTCATATGGAACAAGGCCTCTGAATATAGATACCATGCACTCCCCATTATAGTGGTCTCCATACATGCAATCAGGGTGAAGCCTAATTCGAATTGTGAGGCAAGTCCTTCACCTCTTGTTCCTCTTGAAGGCTTCTTCTTATACTTCTTGTGCAAACACTTTCTTGCATAGTGCCCAAATTCATGGCAGCAAAAACATTTTATCTTGCTCAAGTCCTTCTTCCTTCCATTGTTTAGACTAGTCTTTAGTTTTCTTTGGGCCTTCTTTCCCTTGCCTTTATTGCCATTTCCAACCAAGGAAAAATATCTTCCCCCTCAAATTTGGATGTTATTCCATCTCTAGTATTCAGTTGAATTTCTTCCTACACTAAATCAGATTGAAGTTTCTCCCAATTTGGTAATTTTTCCCTTCCATTTATGGAGTCCCAATAGCTATGTTCAGATTTTATAATCCCTAGAAGGGCTAGGATCACTAGTTCTTTAGAGGGAATATTTTATCCAACTCCTCTAAGTTCATATCGACACTGGATGAACCAGAGAGTAATGTGAAATTATTTCTCTTTTGCACAATAAAATGTTTCTGAGCTTGTCCCTCAATGCCAAATCTATTGGTGTGTTAGGATTCAAAGTAACTTTTCCTTCGCCTAATTCAATTCTAGTACGTGTAATTCAAATCCATTACTTGTAATTTTTTAGATACTACTTGTTATAACATAGTTTGAAATTATACTTGTTGTAGAATATGTTTGTTTCAATGCAGAAAGTATGTAAAAAAAGAGGACTGAAATTACTGAGTTCCATGAAGTTTCTTCCCTTCCCATGATCTTCAAGCCCACTTGAATAAATTTGTGACCCAATCAACTAGGAAAAACCTTTCTAATATCCTAGCCATAAAGAACCTCAACAAATTCCCTAACCTTCTGTGCCGAAGCCCTACTTGCCACCCATAATGTTTTCAAACCATGTGCTGAAATCATCAAGTTCCTATCACCTCTCTTAGCCTCCTTATAGAAACCTTAGTACCCAAACTATTTCAACTTTATTCCTCTCCTCTCTCCCAACAACTTCAACAAACCCAAATATCACAAAATGACTAGAGTTCCTTCTTTCCATCCTCTCCTTCCAAGACTTATTCCCTCTCTTTCTTCAAAATATTTATTACCCATTAATGGTTCTGTTATCACTCAGAATTTTTCCCTAGAAGTTATCAAAAGAAGGAAAAGACCGAGGTAACCACAAATTAGTTTTTTAATGATGTAAAATGGATATTGGATAAACTCGTAAGTCTAAGTGTTCCTCACAGAGGAAAAATGAAAATCCAATGAAGTTCCTAGAACTAGCCCCATTGTAGATATCATCTCATTCTGAATCTACTGCAACTTGAATGGACAAAAATGGACTTGGGATGCGGAAGTTATCATAAAATGAAGCTAGCCTTAATCCTTGAAAAACGGGAAAAATCACCTAAAAATGGGTCCTAAAAGCCCTCTAAGTCTTCAAAAATCCAAAAACTAGAGAAAAGGGAGAACCTTTAAAAAGGGTAGATAACACTAATGGGAGGCAAAAACATGAAGAAATAGTGGAAAGTGGGCTTATCGACAGTCAAAGGCACAATGCACAAGATTCATCAGATTTGGTCGATCAACGGTCTAGATCCGATCATCATATCACAATTGGTGGTGGCAAGTGGAGGATATCAGAGGGAGACATATGATAGGACTAGGCCAATGCGATATTGTGATCGCCGATATTGGCGAATTGCAATCAGCGTTGGCATAGGCCATACCATATGGAAAGACCTCGGGCTTATGTGACATGTGATTGCGACTAGTCGCATCACAATATCACATCAGAACTGCACATAGGAGTGGGGCTACACACACACACACATATATGCGCGATGCAATAATTGAACCCGATATAGCTATAAATGATATTCCAAAAAATTTGAGATCTGTCAAATGACAGTTTCTATGTATTTTCGTGTGTTTTGTTTATTAAATGAAATACAAAGGGAAGCACCGATGCGATGAAAACCGCATCCGAAAGGCTTTGTGAATGAAAATATATAATATTTCAAGTCCGTCAAAAGCCATTTTTATGGGATATTTTAGTGTTTAATGTATTTTTTTATACAAAGGAAACAAGCGAGATTTTGGGTGGCCATAGATGGTAAGTGGTTTTGGTTGGGCTCCGCCCAAGCCCACACACTGGCTGCCACGTGTCCAGGCCTTGGAGAGAGAAAAACACCCTTTTCGGGTGGTTAACCCTTGTACGAGTGAGCTGCCTAAAATGAACCTCAGCTGTTGGATCCATATATCCCAGATCAACAGTGGGCATGCGATAAGCGACACAAAGGCAGACTCGATAGGAGTATAGGGCAGATTTATGGATATTTGAAGTCTGATAAATAGAGATTTGGTGGATTTTTCTCATGTTTTAAAATTTTTCTCTATGTAAACAGAGAATGACTGTTTCTAGGGATTTCAAGTGCTAATGGGTCCATTTCATTACAGAACAGGTGGCCACCATCCCTGAAGGCGTTTAGCAATGATTGCTAACGCTCAGAGTGGGATTCGAGAGGACAGAGGCTAGGAAGCCAGAGAGCCCAGAAGATGAATTTGAATAAACAGTGCGGATTGGATTTTAAGCCACATAATGTTAGAGATAGAGCGGTCATTGCTGAAAGGAAGCCAAAGAGGGAAGAAACTAGTGAAAGCAAGCAGAGGAGAAGCAAAAAGAGAAGCCAAGGGAGTCACTTGGAGGCCAAGTGAAAAGCCAGAGATTTGTAAGATGAGAGAGCCAAAGAAGCCAGAGCTAAAGGGGCCAAAGGCAAGAGCCAGAGCCAGAGCCAAGCTAGAGCTAGACCCGAGAGCTAGAGCAAGAGCGCGAAAGCTGAGAGCTTCAAGAGCCAGGGATAAGATGGTGTCTAAACCCATTGTTTCTGTGTAAAAATAGGATTTGACCCAAGAGCTTGTGAAAATGACTTTTGTATAATCCCAAAGAACCTAGTCGAGTTGACTAGAGCTCATGGAGACGTAGCTCAAGGGTTTTGGGTGACCTCCTAATTAGGTTGTTGTTCTATGTGTTTTGCTTGCTGCTGGATTACTTATTATTATATGTATTTACATATCAGCATGAACAACAGATTTTAAAGCACATAAACAGTCAACAATAAACATAAGCATACACCTTATCTTCAAGCACATATTTAATTCTGCATTGGTTAATCAATAAGACTTGTGGATATTTAAGATTTGCATGTGGGAGAGGTTCTTGTAAGTTAGACAAGAAGCCTAAGTGCCCCATTTTCAGATAAGGTGGTATCAGAGCCAAAGTTTTATTAAACCCACCTTCAAAGGAGGTTATATCAGAATGGTTGATTGACACAACAAAGTTTGCTTGTCTGAAAGGTGTCTGGGCAGTCAAGGGTTGATTGTCTGATTGATGGTATGCTTGTTGCAGTCTGACTATTTCTTGAATTTCAAGAAGTGAAGGGAAAGATATTGATAGCTCAGTCCAGGAAGGACAAGAAGGAAGAAGGGCTGAAGGCATTATTCTATTCCAAAGGATCTCAAATCAATCCTTGAAGCACAAGAGGTTTGTTGCAAAAGGTTGCTTAATAAAGCATTTTATTAATCTTGTTTGAAGTTCTTTTGTTCATTGGTATAATGACAACTTCTACAAGTGAATCCTCAAATTCCTGCTTCATCACAAGACTCTATTATGGAGACTTGAAGCAAGACTTGTTCATCATAATGGACAAGGTGAGAGAAATGTATGAGGATGGAATGAAGAGCAACATACTTAGAGAGCAATTGAATTCCATGAAGGAAGAGAAGCAGTGGCTTTCTGACAAACTACAGGAAATGGAGAGGCAAATTCATATTGCAAATATGAACCTGAAAAGGATTCATGAGTTGGAGTCACAACTCTTTGTTGCCAAAGAAGCCTTGGTCAAGTATCAGCTTGAGGAAGAGGTAAACCATTCTAGGTTGTCTTCAAATTCCTCTAAGAATGCTTATATTAGTTATTTTGAAAAACATACTAGAGGCATAGGTTTCAAGCTAATTTCCAAGATGGGCTATGAAGGAAAAGGCTTGGGAAAGCATGCACAAGGTATTGTTGAACCGATAATGGTTGAGGAAAGGCCTAAGTATTTGGGTCTTGGATATGGATAGTCTTATGGAGAAAGTTCCAAAGCTACCATAAACGCCATTGAAATAGTGCCAAGAAGGATTTTCATTTCATGTCCTCCACCTCAAGAGTGTGAAGATTGTATTTGGGAGGGATGCCATAGATTGAAATATCAATTGCAGGATGCAGGTGTTCAGAAGCACACACTTAAACCAGAGAGTGGTGAAAACTCCAACAAATTTGAAGAGATTGATGGTGTTCCACAGGGAACCACTTATTCATTTGCTTCACCTCCTCATGAAGGCAATAAAGGTGAAAGAGGCTATATAAATATGGTTCTAAACACATTCCTTTTGATTTTGCAAAGAATGGTAAATTTCCACATAAGCATGGGAAAAGAATTGCATGTTCCTTTTGTGGTTTGGATAACCATCATGTTTCTAGATGCTCGAAGATAATGGCCACATACAAGAAAATTTTGAAGAAAAAGAAGAAAAAAGCCAAAGGTCTAGTGGACAAAGCAAATCATGTTGTTAACAGGATGCACATGTGTTGCACTTACTGCCAAAAACAAGGGCATCTTGCTGAAAGGTGTTGGAATTTTAATCCAACAATGCTTCCACAAAAGCTGAGGAAAGTGGAAGGAGAAAATGGTAGAAATGGAAAGGAAGTTTCCATGAATCAAGTGTCTCAGGATGATTCACATGTTGATACTAATGTGCAGACAAAAGAAAGACCCTGGAACTAGATTGGTAAGAAATGGCTAGAGTTCTTTTCCAATTAAGGTTGCATGTCTACTAATGCATCTATTTGCATTTTTGTGGTAACTGAATGCAAGTTGCAGGTCCTTACCAAGAAGGTGAATGGAAAAGTTGAGTAGGAGACTCACTTTATTGCCGCAACATTGTATTTCATTTCAACTTCGAAGGTACAATGTACTTAAGTCAAAATTGAAGGATGAAACACATGCATAATCATGATGTGGATGGACACAGGGATGTTGATGTTTTCCTCGTTTTGAACATGTATGTGTAATTAACTTGTAGGTTTGATTTCTTTGACATGCATGTGATGCAATGTTGACTTGGGAGGAGTTAAATTGGTCTCCAAGATGGAGGGAATGATGAAGTGTTTCATCTTTTGAAAAGAATCCTAATGGTCTTTTTCTACATGCTTGACTTGAAGGGTCATTTGTTTTGAAGGCATGTTTTGTGGGCTTGTTGTCTAGTCCATCATTTGTATGCAGATGTGAGGCATGGAGGTGTTCACAAGTTCTGAAATCTATTTATTTTGCTGAAGAAGGAGTTAGGCCATCCAGTGGTTGTCTGTGTTTCTGTTATTGTTAACAATTGTTGGTGAAAGCTTGTCAAAAAGGTACAAATGAAAGTTTTGTGGAGCAGATGCACTTCACATTTGTTTGATCCACCTTGGATCAATGATTAAGGCAGAGAAGCTCAAACTACCTTCTATGACCATTTCAGCAGGAGTTTTGTAGGAAGGCATGGAGGAAGACAGTTCTTCCTAGGAAGACCAGCCCATCCAAGAAGGGAAGTGGTCAGAAAACTTTGGTTAAGAGGCATTATGCAAGGCAAGTGTAGGGAGGCTAAAAGAAGAGGGCGAGTCACTCTCATTTACTGTTTAGACTAGTATATCAGTCTTTTGGAGACCAAAAGTTCCTTTAGTGGGAAGGCATGATCCAAAATGGATTTTGGATAGACTCCTAAGTCTAAGTGTTCCTCGCAGAGGAAAAATGAAAATCCAAGGAAGTTCTAGGAACTAGCCCCATTGCATATATCGTCTCACTCTGAATCTATTGCAATTTGAAAGGGAAAAAATGGACTTAGGATGCAGAAGTTATCAAAAAATGAAGCTGCCCTTTATCCTTGAAAAAGGGAAAAATGCCCTAAAAATGGATACTAAAAACCCTTTAAGTCTTCAAAAATCCAAAAACTAGCGGAAAGGGAGAACCTTTAAAATGGGTGGATAACACTATCAAGAGGCAAAAACATGAAGAAATAGTGGAAAATAGGCTTATTGGCAGTCAAAGGCACAATGTACAGGAGCTGTCGAATCTGGCCAATCAACGGTCCAGATCCGATTGGCATATCACAATTAGCGGTGGCAAGTAGAGGATATCGGAGGTAGACATACTATAGGACGAGGCCGATACAATATTGCAATCACTGATATCGGTGGATCGCAATCGGCGTTAGCATAGGCCAGACCATATGGAAAGTCCCTGGGCTTATGCGACATGCAATTACGACAAGTTGCATCGTAATATCACATCAGAGCTACACATAGGAGAAAGGATATATATATATATATATAATATATATATATATTATATATTCGGTGGGATCGTAATCGCGTTAGCATAGGCCATACCATACGGAAAGTCCCTGGGCTTATGCGACATGCAATTACGACAAGTTGCAATCGTTAATTCACATCAGAGCTACAACATAGGAGAAGAAAAGGATATATATATATATATATATATATATATATATATATATATATATATATAATATATATATATATATATATGCACGATGCGATAACCGGACCCGATAGAGCTATAAACAATATTCCATAAAATTTGAGATTCGCCAAACAATAGTTTCTATGTATTTTTGCGTATTTCGTTTATTAAATGAAATATGAAGGGAAGCACCAATGTGATGAACACCAGACCTGAAAGGGTTTGTGAATTAAAATATATAATATTTCAAGTCCGTCAAAAGCCATTTTTAATGGATTTTTCAGTGTTTAATGTATTTTTTTATACAAAGGAAACAAGCGGGATTTTGGGTGGTTGTAGGTGGAAAGTGGTTCTGGTTGGGTTCTGCCTGAGCCCACACACTGGCTACCAAGTGTCGAGGCCCTAGAGAGAGAAAACCACCCTTTTTAGGCGGTTAACCCCTGTACGAGTGAGCCACTCAAAATGAACCTTAGTGATTGGATCCAGATCTCGCAAATCAATGGTGGGGATGCAATAAGCAACATAAAGGCCAACCCGATAGGAGTATAGTGTTGATTTATGGATATTTGAAGTTCGATAAATAGAGATTTGGCATATGTTTCTCTTGTTTTACAGTGTTTCTCTGTGTAAACAGAGAATGACTGTTTCTGGAGATTTCAAGCGCCGATGGGTCCATTTCATTATGGAATAGGTGGCCACCATCCTTGAAGGCATTTAGCAATGGTTGGTAATGCTCAAAGAGAGATACGAGCGACACAGGCTAGGAAGCTAGAGAACCCAGAAGAGGAAATGAACAGATAGCACAGATTGGATTTTAAGCTACATAATGATAGAGATAGAGGTGTCATTGCTGAAAGGAAGTGAGAGAGGGAAGCGGGTAGCGCAAAAGAAAAAACAGCAGCCGAGGGAGTCACTTGGAGGCCAAGTGAAAATCCAGAGAGCTGTAAGTCGAGAGAGCCAAAGAAGCTAGAGCCAAAGGGGCTAGAGCCAAGAGCCAAAGCCAGAGCTAAGAGCCAGAGCCAGAGTGAGAGTCGAGAACCTAAAAACTGAGAGCTTCAAGATCCAGGGATAAGATGGTGTCTAAACCCATTGTTTTTGTGTAAAAACATTAGGAGTTGAGCCAAGAGCTTGTAAAAATGACTTTACATAATCCCAGAGAGACTAGTTGAGTTGACTAGAGCTCACAGAGATGTAGCTCAAGAGTTTTGGGTGAACTCCTAATTAAGTTGTTGTTTTGTGTGATTTGCTTGTTGATGCATTAGTTATTATTGTATATATTTACATATCAGCATGAACAACATATTTTAAAGCACATAAACAGTTAACAATAAACATAAGCATACACCTTATTTTCATGTAGATATTTAATTCCGCGATGGTTAATCAATAAGACTTGGGAAGATTTAAGCTTTGGAAGTGGGAGAGTTTCTTGTAAGCTAGACAAGAAGACTAAGTGCCCCATTTTAATACTATTTAAGTATAGGCTCTAGCCAACCTATGATTCAGAGAGGGATCTCTCTATATGATTTAGCTTTGTTTGCTGGGATTTTAGGCTAGTTCTTAAAGTTCAGGTGATTTTTATTGAAGGTTGAATGCTAGAATCCTTAAAACAGATGGATAGATTGATCTCTCTGGATGATTGGGCTATGGATTCAAAGAAGGGAAGAAGAACTGGAATTAACTCATAAAGGGAGTATTCAAAGGGTCAGCTAGCAGAGTGAACCACACGTTTTTGGGCTTGATGGTTGAAGTGATCTTAACCAGGGTGAGAGAGCAGTTAAGAATTCTTAAACTGGAACTAAAATGAGGAACAAAGGATAATGATAAGGAAAGGGAAATTAAGAATCCTTTCCATAGATCAAAGGGAGACTACCTAAACTAAGGAGCAATCAAGAATTCCTTAACTTAGATAATTAGCAAAAAACATTAAAATGCATAATAGTTAAAACAGAGTACAATGAAGCAAATTCTGAGATATCATTCCACATTATAGCATTCATATTTTAGATACATTAGAGATTGTGTAAAAACTTTTCAAGAAAGATAACAAAACAAGAGACAATAATTGTCTGTACTTCACACTACACATGAATCCAGTGGAATGTCTTGTCTTTATTTATTAATCCAGCTTGCTGGCTCAGTCAATGCTCCAACGGATTACAGTCTTTTGAACAAGAAGTCTATAGAAATGTCTAAGAATCCACCCTACATACTTCAATTTGAGAAGTATTTATACTAAGGTGTTGTTACAAATATCTCAAACTGAATTGAGATTTAATTTGGAAGATAGGAAATATCTTCTCGCAGGAAGATAGAGGTAGCTAATGAATTGATTCATTTTGTCCCTTTTATTGTGGTGTTGTTGGCTTTTATTGTTTATTTCTGACTCTTTATGCTCTGGCTACTTGAATCATCTCGGTGGAGGCTTTATTTACTTGTGTCATTCATCTGATACTCTTTATCACTGATACACTTTCACTGGGATGACCTGTCTTTATCCTTTCTATGTTTCTTCCTTTTACTGTTAGAATTGACTTTTACTGTGTTTTTCAACAGTAAATTCTTATATTTATATGTGTATTTAGCAATTGAAGTGGATATTGATCAAGTTTTAGTGTGTTTTATTTGTTTTCCTTCTGACTGCATCTCTGGTATGGTTTCTCTGTTCTGAACTGTTACTGCTCAATATTTGTCTTCTTCTCGGCTCTGAGTCTAAGGGTCTTTATCTTGGTTCCTTGTATAACTAGTCTTATTTGTTTGAATTTGTGCTTTTGGCATGTTTCTAGTTGAGTCTTGGAGTAAACTGGTTCCTTTGACTAGTATCATAAATATTTATCCAAGCTCTGATTTGTTTGATAACCTAAAAAATGCAACGATAATTAAGAAAACCATGGTCTGCTATGGAAGGGTGCTTGATGTTTCTATGGCACCAAAATGGTTGGAAAGGCCTTGGGGTAGATCTTTAGGCATAGATGGAGGTGAAAACCCATTGCAAAGGCATAGGGAGGGTTCCATAGGTCTATGCTGTGACACTAGAGAAATTCGAGAAAACATAGGTTTTCGAGGCTCAAACTTGAATGGGAAAATATTTGAAAGGGGTGCTAATTTCATATTTTATAGAGGAGGGGTGGTTTATTGGGACGACGGGGAAGCGGTTTTAGGATGCTAGCACACCACTTTTGTTGTGCAGGCGGTATTCGAAAGGGGTCACCCGATGTCGTACATCGTCTTACAAGTTGCATCGGGGGCCGGGAGGAAAACTAATTTATCATACGGTTATTATTCAACCATTAGGTGCTACCGATATGATTGTCCATTGTTGGATGTGGGGGAGGGATGAGCAACGGTAGTCAGGAGGTGAAGCTACGAGGGGGAAAATGATGGGGGTTGATGGGGAGCCCAGATATTTAATTATGGTTGTTCGGGATTAGTTTAGGGATTAATCCAGGGTTAAGTGATCAGTCCAGGTTTTAATGAGGGATTAAGGAGAGGCTAACAGAAGATTAACTTAAATTTTACGGGGTTAGGTAAATTAAGTGAAATTATATCAGGATAAGGGTTAGTTTATATTAGCTTTTATTAAAACTAAGGGGTTGGGATATTCTATATATGGTTTTAATTATTTACGAAAAAAGGGTTATAATGGATTTATATAATAGAGTTAGTTAATTAATATAAAAATGATGGTGGAGTGGGTTTTTTCCTAAGTAAATGGGAAAAAAGGAAGTGATTGTGCATTTAGGCTTTGAATTTAGGAAAAAAGGACTTTTAGTGGGTTTTTTCTGCAGAAAGTGATTTTCATGTTGGTTATTGTTTTCCTTAGGTAAATTGGCTTTATACCTTAAGGATGGGGTTTTCTTGGGGTAATGAGGTGAAACGGATTTTTTGAAGGGGGAATGGTTCTTATGAAGGGGATTATAGTACTTGCATCCATAAGTCATTAAGCTGAGGGTTCGGCCACTCTAAAAGTCATAGAAATGCTCTAAGCTTTTTTTACTTATAGGGTTAAAAGTACTTAGAACATAATTGTTGATAGAAAATTAGTAAGTAAAGGGGAAAATTGAATGAGGGTAGGTTAATTACATGAGCTTTTAAATCGTTGCCTTTGCCTTCATAATTGACCAGCCATGTTAAAAGATGTATATAATCATGATGCATGTTGTTTGGTCCAACTAACTTTTTAGTTCAACAACCTTTCTTCTGCTTACCCTTTCTTACCTCTAACATATTTTCTTCATTTCTTAGGGCGCATTTAGGCTAGCAAACCCATATCAATATTTTTCTTTTCTTTACAAAGTAAACTATCTAATTCTAACCTTATATCATCCAAGGGCTCAGATTAAACTGACGAGCTCCTTTTATTCACTCTACCTATCTAATGATCGGCCAATATTACACTGTTTGGTCAGATTTTATTCTCTAACTATAAACATAAAATTTTAAACATGAAACAACCAAGATTTAATTGTTTGGCTACCATGGATTGTGGGATGAATAACAAGTTGCAAACAATCATTATTATGCATAAAAGTAAATAGCAATGGCATTTGGACTTTCACTCTTTCATGGTATTTTTGTTTTTGGGGTTCATATTCTTTCATTTTTTGACCTTCTTTTATTCTTTTTGTCTTTTTATTTATCTTTTAGGATATACCCTCTTTAAATTTTTTAATTTTTTTATAATATGGAAAACATTTTTAGAAAGCAAAGGTATGTACAATATTACAAGGCTTAACCTTAGTCATTAAAAATTATGACTCCTATTGGTATAGGAACCTAACAGTGGCTCCACTTGGGGATGGCATTTCCTTGTGAAATATCAAGAACTTTATAGATCAGTAGCCCTTAAAATTTTTGTTGATGTTGCCTTGCAAAATTTCCTTCTATGAATCTGCATTCTTGATACTTATGATAGTGAATCTTTTGAATCTTAGGGCCTTCTCTTCGGGCTTAAACTTCAAGGATTATTATCCGATCCAAACTAGACTTTTGAAAATAGAATATATACAAATGAAAATTAGTAATTAGGTTCAAAGTAGTGTTTCAAAATTCGACCATTCACTGGCCCACCTTCTGCATATGTACCATCAATTTCTCTTAAAAAGAAAGCATTACTTCCTCTATAAGCATAAATGACATAGGGACCTTTCCATAGGAAATCAAATTTCCCATGTTTTCCTTTATCTTCCCTTATTGAGTCCCACTTTAGCACTTTGTCACCAATGTAGAAATCATCAACCTTAGTTATCTAATAAAAATCTTCTTTATCTTTTCTTGCACAACTTGAGACTTGACATAAACCTCTTCTCTTCTTTGTTGTAGATGTATAGTTTGGTTTATTGTTCTTTGGATACTATTTGGTTCAAGCTATATTTCTTGAAGCATCTTTATCACTGGCACTCCCAAACAGGATGGAAAGATAACTTCCATTCCATAAACTAGTTGATAGGGAGAAGTACCAATTGATTTCTTTGTAGTCAATCTATCTGCCCATAAGGCATTGACTAGCTTTCTATTTCAAGTTTCTTTATTGTCCTCTAGTAACTTTTTAATGATATTTACCTTGGGGGTAATATGTTGGGGAATGGCCAAGGGTGATATGGTATTTATTGCAGAATTCTACCATTCTTTTGGATTTAAAGGCTGTTGCATTATCAATAATGAGCTTAGTTGGACATCCAAATCTAAATAGAATATTGGTTTCAAGGAAGGGAATGATAATAATATATGTGGCTTGCCTTCAAAGTATGGCCTCTATCCATTTTGTGAAGTAGTCAGTGGCAGTAAGGATTCATTTTTGTTGGGAAGAGGAGGGTGGGTGCATTTCACCAGTGAAGTCTAGGCCCCATTGTTGAAAAGGTATTTTAGCAGAGATTGGCTTGAGGGGTAATGGTAAAAGATTTTTATTTCGCTCAAAGATTTGAAATTTGTGACATGTGGTCACATATTTCTTGACATCAACAAACAAGGTAGGCCAATAGAAACTATCCCTCGGGATTTTATCTACTGTAGTCTTCCAATAAAGGTGTCATCCACAGTCACCTGCATGAAACTCTTGTAAAACTTTGTCAGCTTCTTCTTTTAATAAGTAATTGAGAAGAATACCTTCATGGTCTCTACAATTGTGGGGCAAAAAGGATTTGGGTTCTGCCTAGGGATAATTTGAAGGACCTCTGAGACAGGGGCTTCTTTTATCTTCTTGGGATGATTAAGCGTTGTTTTCTTTGTTTGGTTAGGAACATCCAAATTCCTTTTACGTCTTATATTGTATTGCTTGTGGACTTTGAAAATAGCATAGTCATACCCTTGTTTATAGTCAAATGATTCACCAAACTATACCTGTAGTTCTTGCAGCATATACAGTTCCTACTCATCTTGAGTTAGAAAAACAATGTCTTCATCATATACTCCCATTGGGTTAATTTGTGTGTCATGCTATGGATTTTCTAGATTGGATGTTTCTACATAATTTTTTTAAAAAGGAGGCCTTATGTTCTGATCTGGTCCATTTTTTTCCTATGTTTTGGTTATTTCTCAAATTTGAGTTTCTAATTAGAGGTACTTGTTGCTTATCCCATTGGGGTTTCCTTTCCATGTTACCTATTCTCTCCATTAGTCTTTCCATGTTTCTAGCTAAGTTATCTATTTTAAGATCAGATGGTGAAGTTTCTTCCTTAGCTCTTTTTTAATTTCTAACTCTAGCACTTTTGGCTAACAAGTTTGCTTCTACACTAACAGCTACACTTTTCATCTCTTCTAAAATAGGGGGGTTTCTTTCCATAAGCTGGTATGGCATATCAGTATCAAAACCATCAGGGAACTTTATTAAGGCTAAGTTAGGTGGGGGTCTAAGGTTAACTGGGATTGCATTATATATACCATTCAATCTAGTGCAATAATATTGAACCATTTCGTTACGTCCTCTCTTAATATTTTCATATTCTGAAAGGATTTGTGAAGGATTATTTTTCTTTTCCCAGCTATCAATAAACAACCTTTGGAAGTTTGCTAAGTTTGCTATGTGATTGGCTGGGAAGGATTTAAACCACCTCTTCACATCACTAGTCAAAGATTGGGAAAATAGTCTCGTCTGAACATCGGCTTCATCTAATTCATGTAGTTCAAAGAAGTCAGACATCTTGTTTACATGTTGTTGGGCCATTTACTGACCAATAGCATCAAACAAGTGAATCTTACCTTGATAATCTACAAGCATAGGATGAAGTTGGGCAGTTAAAAGAAGAGGAGCATATCTGTTCGCCATTATTGTTGATTGGGATGGGATAAGTTGTGGGGTTTATATAATTGGGGCTAATATAGTGGTAGATGAACAATCAGGACTAGTAGGTTGCGAAAGAGTAATGATAGGCTAGTGAGGGAGTGAAGGGGTAAAGGGTGGTGGATAATGAGATTCAGGAGGTACTGAAGTTGAAGGGAATAATGGTGAATAGAAAGTGATGGAAGATTGTTCAGAAAGTTCAGGGGTTGTGGAAGTATTAACAGATGATTGTGGATATTTCAGAATGTACTCATCAATGGATTTCTTAGCGTGTTGAACTTCGAGGTCTGCAATGAATTCTGGATCTAGAACAGTTTCACTGAGAGCACTTTCAAATTTTGTTCTAAATAATGAAAGGTCAAATGACTCATCAGAGGGAAGATATTCTAAAAACAACCACTCATCAGGACATGAATTAGATTTAACTAATGGTATGTGACTAGATGAACATTCTTCATTTTTGGATTTTCTTGAAATCAGGTTGGGGTTATTAAATACTGGGGTATGACTTGGGTCTAGATTAGTGCTAGTATAATGAGTTCTCTTGGAAGCCAGAATTTCAAACTTTTTCTAATTGCTTTCTTTTTTGTGATTTTTTTCTTTAAATAACTTCTAATAAATTACTTTAAGAAGCACAAAATAAAATTTAGGATTTTCCTAAAGCTTTATTAGGACTAAGGGTTTAAGTTCCCCAATGCAGTCGCCACTATGTTATCACTCAGAATTTTTCCCTATAAGTTATTAGAAGAAGGAAAAGATCGAGGTAACCAAAAACAAATATTTTAAGTATGGGCTCTAGCCAACCTACGACTCAAAGAGGGCTCTCTCTACATGATTTAGCTTTGTTTGTTGGGATTTTAGGCTAGTTTTTAATTTTTAGGTGATTTGTATTGAAGGTTGGATGGTGGAATCCTAAAAACAGATGGATAGATTGATGTCTCTAGACCATTAGGCTATGGAGTCAAATAAGGGCAACAAAAATAGAATTAACTGACTAAAGGGACTATTCAAAGGGAAAGCTAGTAGAGTTAAGCACAAGTCTTTGGGTTGGATGGTTGAAGCGATCTTAACCAAGGTGAGGGAGCACTTAAGAATTCTCAAACCTAGATTAAAATGACGAACATAGGATAATCATGAGAAAAGGGAAATTAAGAACCCTTTGCTATAGATCAGAGGGAGACTACCTAAACTAAGGAGTAGTCAAGAATTCCTTAACTTGGATAATTAGCAAAAAACATTAAAATCCGTAATAGTTAAAACAGAGTGTAATGAAGCAAATTCTGAGATATCATTCTGTATTATAACATTCAGATTTTAGATACATTAAATATTGTGGAAAAGCTTTTCATGAAAGATAACAAAGCAAGAGAAAATACTTGTATGTAATTCACACTACACATGAATCCAGTGAAATGTCTTGTCGTTATTCATCAATCCAACTTGCTAGCTCAGTCAATGCTCCAATGGCTTACATTCTTTTGATCAAGAAGTCTGAAGAAATGTCTAAAAATGCACCCTACATAATTCAATTTGTGAAGTATTTATGCTAAGGTGTTGTTACAAATATCTAAAGCTGAATGGAGATTTAATCTAGAAAATAGAAAATATCTTCTCGGAGGAAGATAGAGGCAACTAATGAACTGATTCATGTTGTCCCCTTTATTGTGGCGTTGCTGGCTTTTATGTTTTATTTTTGGCTCGTTATGCTCTGGCTATTTGAATCATCTCACTAGAGGCTTTATTTACTTGTTTCTTTCATCTAATACTCTCTCTCATTGATACACTTTCACCCTGATGACCTGTCTTTATCCTTTCTGCGGTTCTTCCTTTTAGTGTTACAATTGACTTTTACTGTGCTTTTCAACAATAAATTATTATATTTTATATGTGTATTTAGCAATTAGAAGTGGATATTGATCAAGTTTCATTGTGTTTTGTTTTTTTGGCTTCTGACTGCATCTCTGGTCTGGTTGCTCTGTTCTAAACTTTTAATACTCTGTATTTGTCTTCTTCTCGGCTTTGAGTCTAAGGGTCTTTATCTTTGTTCCTTGTATAGCTAGTATTCTTTATTTGAATTTGTGCTTTTGATAGGTTTCTAGTCGAGTCTTGGAGTAAATAGGTTCCTTTGACTAGAATCATAACTATTTATCCAAGCTCTGATTTGTCTGATAATTTGGAAAATACAACAATAATTAAGAAAACTCTGGTCTACTGCGGAAGAGTTCTTGATGTTTCTCTAGCACAGGAATTCTTGGAAAGGCCTCGGGACAATGCTTTAAGCATAAAGAAAGGTGAAAACGCATCGCAGAGGCGCATGGAGGATTTCATAGGTCTATGCTGTGAAATTGGTGAAATGCAAGAAAACACGGGTTTTCGGGTTTCAAACTTCAACTGGAAAATATTTGAAAAGGGCGCGAAATTCATATTTTATAGAGGATGGATGGTTTATTGGGACTATGGTGAAGCAGTTTTAGGAGACTGTCGCACCACCTTTGTTGTGCAGGTGGTATTCGAGAGGGGTCACCCGATGCCATACATCATCTAACACATAGCATCGGTGGTGGAGAGGAAAACCACTTTATCGAGTGGTTATTTTTTAGCCATCAGGTGTGAACAATATGATTGTGCACCATTGGATGTGGGGGAGGGATGATCAATGGTTGTCGAGAGGCGAAGCTACGTGGGGGAAAATGATGAGGGATGATGGGGGGCCCAAGGATTTAATTATCGTGGTTCATGATTAGTTTAGGGACTAATCCAGTGTTAAGTGATCGAGTCAGGCTTTAATGAAGGATTAGGGAGAGGCCAAGGTGGGATTAACTTAAAATTTACTGGGGTTCAGTAAATTAAGTGAAATTATATCAGGATAAGAGGTAGTTTATATTAGCTTTTATTAAAACTAAGGGGTTGCGATATTCTATATAGGGTTTTAATTATTTATGGGAAAAGGGTTATAATGGATTTATATAATAAATTTAGTTAATTAATATGAAAATGATGGCAGAGTGGGTTTTTTACTAAGTAAATGGACAAAAAGCATGCAATTGCGCATTTAGTCTTTGAATTTATGAAAAATAGATTTTTAGTGGGTTTTTTGTGTGGAAAGTGATTTTCATTGGGGGGGATGGGGTAGTATTGCTTTCCTTATGTAAATTGGGTTTATACCTAAGGGATGCGGTTTTCTTGGGGTAATGACAGGAAATGGATTTTTTGAAGGGGAAATGGTTCTTATGAAGGGGATTCTAGTAGTTGCATCCATAAGTCATTAAGCCGAGGGTTTGGTCCCTCCAAAAGTCAGAGAAATTCTTTGAGCCCCTTTGACTTGTAGGGTTAAAAGTACTTAGAATATAATTTTTGATAGGAAATTAGTAAGTAAAAGGGAATAGTGAATGAGGGGAGGTTAATTATATGAACTTGTAAATATTTGCCTTTGCCTTCATAATTGACCATAAATGTTGAAAGATGTATCTAAGCATGATGCATGTTGTTTGGTCCAAGTAACTTTGTAGTTCAACAACCTTTCATCTACTTACCCTTTCTCACCTCTAACATATTTTCTTCATTTCTTAGGGTGCATTTAGGCTAGCAAACCCTTATCAATATTTTTATTTTATTTACAAAGTAAACTATCTAATTCTAACCTTATGTCATCCAATGGCTTAGATTAAACTAATGAGCTCCTTTTATTCACTGTACATATCTAATGATCTACCAAAATTAAACTACTTCATCAGATTTTATTCTCTAACTATAAACATAAGATTTAAAACATGAAATAGCCAAGGTTTAACTATTTGGATACCATGGATTGTGGCATGAGTAACAAGTTGCAAACAGTCATTATTATGCATAAAAGTAAATAGTAATGGCATTTGGACTTTCACACTTTCATGGTCTTTTTTTTGTTGGTGTTCATATTCTTTCATTTTTTTACCTTCTTTTATTCCTTTTGTCATTTGATTTATCTTTTAGGACATACCCTCTTTACATTTTTTAATTTTTTATAATATGGAAAATATTTGCAGAAAGCAAAGGTATGTACAATATTACAAGGCTTAACCTTAGTCATTCAAAATTATGACTCCTATTGGTATAGGAACCTAATAGGTTCACCTACCCATTCTTTAATTCCCATAACTAAAATTCTCTCTCATCCCCACACCCACCAAATTATAAGAATTAATACATGATAACTAATCAAACAATTTTAGTTATTTAATCAAAGTCCAAGAGTCATCAGAGGGCCAAAATTAATTTAATATTAAATTATTCATAACTTTATACTTAAAATCATAATCAATCTTAATGCTAATCGTAAGCTTAATCATTAATCAATCATCTAGCATAATAAACCATAGGATACTAGCATATCCATGTGATTTATGGGTATGTAGATAACATACACATACCTTGTATGTATAGTATTAATACCAACAAGAAATTACCAAGGCATCAATATTCTAGTAGGTAGGACAATAACTAATCATAACATAAAATGGTTGGGGAGAGTATGTCACAAATGTCTCCATTATATTTTATCATATATATCTTATATATAATTAATATTTGTCTATTACTTAGTAAATGAACTATTGTTCATTTCATTTTTCAATTTTTTTTCCCTCACTAACCAATGTATTAAAAGTGCTAAGGGAGGCTAGTGGTACATTTTTTTTTTCCCTATCAAGTCTTTCTATTTATTTCCTTGTTGCATGAGCACACGTGTAAGCCATGGGGCTTCACTTTATCAATTATCATGTTCATTCGTCAAGGGGGTTTTAAAATTTTGAAAAATATAGCCAATATATTATAGATATGGGGGGTGGGGATTTTGGGTAGAGGGTTATAGGTTTTCAAGTTATTAAAATAAGTATCTGGTAAAACTAGGGAATGTCTACTAAAATAGGGATGGAGTAGTATTGACTATTTATTAATAGAAAGAAAAGGGTATTCTAAATCGTGAACACGTTGATGGTTGTTTACCTCACCACTTGGGAGGATGTTACGAGTTCAAAGAACCACATGAGGGACGAGATTATACACTAGTAGTACTATTTTGCAATGTTTCAAATTAAATGTGAATGGAGAGGACTTTGCAAAGGATTTTTGCAAGGGTCAAGGGTTTCTAGGCCTTGATAGTTTATCAAAATGGTGGCATGAGGAGGAGTTATCCAATTCAATGTGATCAAAGGAGGTGGATTCAGTTGTATGTTTGGATGTGGTGAAGATGCTAAAGGTTGTCAGGTTCACTATGGTAGCTTGAAAGGACAATGGCAGTTGTTCTTCACCAAGGAAGAGCAGATTAGACTCCTCTTCTTTAGCGAGAGATATCCATAACAAAGGGGAGCTAAAAAATTCATTTGCACCTTTCAACACCATCGTCAATGACAGTTTATCATGAATGGGTTGTCATGTTGGTTAGATGGTGTTGTGGCATAATATGGAGGATACAATCAGGAAATCTACTTTCACTACGAAAAAGGGGCAAACAAGGAGTTAATTTTTTTTGTTAGGAAATTTCGAATACATTATTACATTAGTTTAGTGGTTGTCATTTATTAATATGATCAAGGTGGGTAATACTTTCTAAGCTAAATGCTATGACTGTTCATAGGATATTATTAGAGATACCCGAGGAGAGACCTCGTTGGCTCAAGGGTTAAGGAAGGATTTTGACTTCAATATCGAACCATCAACCATATCCTCAACATTTGTGCCATCATGTAGGAGGGGAGACATTGCTCTTCAAAAGTCTTCTTCTACCTTGTAGGTTTTTCAAAGTTGTTTGATGTTATCTGGAGGGAGGCATTGTTCCATGGACGAAATTGGCATTTTAAAGTTTTTGTTTACTGTTGTTATATTTCTATTAGTTTCTCTAGGATATTTTTCTTCTTCCTTTTTCCCATTTAAAGGAGGCAAGTCTGCACTTTAAAATGGCCCGATATTGTTTTGCATTTACCCAAATCCACTTCCCTGTTTTGTTTGTTGAGGCAATTTTGACTTGGCCCAGATGGTTTTTTTTCACAAAATCTAAGATTTCCTTGCCATTTTTAACATTTAATATTGATTATTTTTCCATTTTTGGGTGAGGGCACTCACTAAATATCCTCAATGAAAATAACGCATAAACTTTGATGAAGCCCTAAAAGAACAGTCTTGTTTCTCTTGTTGTTAAATGACTAAACCCCTCGTTCATGTATAAAAATAGTCAAATTTCACTTTGAGCAAAATAAAATACGCTCAATACTAAACTACCCACTTAAATGGATTTGAGATTTAATAAAATTTACTCCAAGTCTAAATTTTTGATTCCTTCTCGATTCAGAAAAACCACTGGTGGTATCGAGTTGGTAAAAGAAAGTAGGGTCGTTATCCAAAATCCTAGCGTAGTGCCCTGAACCCCTAATGTGACTGATACTTTGATTAATTGAGATGATCTATCGATCCTTTATCTCATGGTTAGCTATAAAAGCTCGATTTATTGATTGAGACGATCTAATCTTAGGGTTAACTGTGGCAACTGAATTTGAATCCATGATCCATTTTTCGTTTGTAGAAAAACCATGAGTTCATTAAAACCATAAGGAGAACATGGACAATTCTTCATGTTCTTCCACTCCAACATAATTATATTATCCAAAATTATAAAAACATATAAATTTATATAAAATATGTATCAATTTGTATGAGGCAAATGGGCTCAACCATGAAGTCTAATCCCAATAATGTCAAGATAATTAAACATGTGACCTCTTAATAGAAAAAGTGTTTTAACGATGAGAACTCAACCAACTAGGCTGACCCTTAAGATTATGTATTCACTTTGAAATTTGAAAAATAAAAATTTAAACTTATAAAATTACTAGCATTATAAATAAAATATTTATATCAAACTCATTTTTGCATTAAAATAAAACTTTTATTAACTTAAAATAAAAAAAATTGTATTACCAAACTCCACCAACAACTAGAAAAGACATGCAAACAAAAAAATATAAGAAATAATAAGTACTGAAGGTGTAAAGAAAAGTAATAAATGTAAAAGATCACACTCATACATGATAGAACACATTTCACATAATATCAATGAATTTTATGGTTAAAGACTTCCATTAGCGTAATATTTAGCGTAGGTTGTAGACAGAGCGACATTCCACCAAGGGTGTCTTATGCCACCCATCCTACCTTATCTTTTCAGGTTCAACAACAAATATCTTTCTTCCAGAGCATTTTTCATACTGCAATAGTCATCACACTTTGGAGGGATTGAATCCCATTACCTTAGTTCAAGGTAAGAATTCTCTGAATCACAATTATCATCCACTTCCTTGTGGGAGCTTGATTTTATAATGTTTCTGGAAGTTTTTCAAAGAATAATTTTTAAAGCATTTATGATTGTATTGCGAGATTTTATTTCCTTTCATGATCGACATGATTTTTTCCAGCTGGGTGTGAATGCAATTTTACAAGCTCTAGGTTCTTTAGTGAGGGTTTACAGTTTTGGTGGTATGTTTGAAGAATAATGTTTAGATCCTATAGAGCGTTATGAATGCCTTTGATTTGGCTTCAGTCGAAGGTTTGGCAGCTTCATTAATGTTTGCTGGCTTATTTTCATTGTGAGCTTTTGTTGGATGTAAACGTTTTATTCTCGATTTGTTGAAGATCGGGTTTATTTAGCTATGCTTATCCATTTTCATTTGGATTTTACATTGAAATCAAAGGAATGGAGGCTTCATGAGAGTAGAGGGAAATATGCAACTGGGAGCAAAGAGAAAATAGGGTTTATTTTATTTTTTCTCAAACCTATTTTTGTTGTTGATCTCATTTTTTTATTGGTAGGGATGATGTAGGTGCTCATGAGTGCATTAGTTGACACAAGCCAATGGGGTTATCGTTTAGGGATGATGATGTTCCCATGCCAAGCTACCCCGAGGATTCACTTTTCCTTGAGGTGTGAAATAGTTGTTAGGGCCAAGATTAAGGTGCACATTTTGGTTGATTTAGATGAAAGGGAATCCCATGGTGTAGCAAGTCAGCCAAGTGGAATTCATTTGTTGTCAAGTAATTCAACTTTTGTCCCTGGTCAGTTATTTAACTGACCTACAGGTCTTTTTTACCCCATCCAGTCTCTGACATTTTTGGGCCAACTGTAATCCTTTTCAACCTAAATAAAAATTTCCAACAATATAGTATACAATAGGCATCGATAGTGCGATTGTGGTTTTATATTGTAGTCACCACTAGTGTGATTTCCATAATATGCAGGCACCACTAAACTTTATGCAATCGCAAATCCTTCACTTCCCTAATAAAAATAAAATGATATAGTATGAGCTATTAAGTGTTATTATGATAATATACAATTAAATAGTTTAAAAGTACCAGTATATAACATGCTTCATTAGTTGTGATTACATCCATATTCAGTGGCTGATAATAAGTGCCTAGGAACTAGAATCCATTGGTAGTTAACTTGGAAAATCACGATTACCCCTTGAGCACAAGAGATCTAAAAACAATACCTGGTTATTAGTTGCTGGAGGGATGCCATTGTCACTAGAAGGATGGCACTTGAGGCCTTTGGCATGTTCTTCACTTTTCCATTGGTCTTCAAGGTCATGTATTCCCCATTGCATGATTAGTAACATTTGTTGGGCTGCACCCAGAATGAGATGTAAGAGTGTAATTGCAAGTTTTGATTAAAATGATACGCATATAAGTACATGGTTCATAACCATTGAATTCATCTTCCACATCTCATCTTTGTCCATCTCTCTTTTATAGATTTCAAAAAAAACATATTCAAATAAGAAGGGAAACACAAACTATAGTAAACTGGCACTAAAGAAAACACATTCACATAGGAAAGGAAACACAAATTGTAGTAAACAGACATAGGAATCTCTAAATACACAACTTAAGAACTCAAAACTTGACAAAGTTTTAATTAAAATAAAAAATTATTTGTACAATCAAAATACAATGGTCGAGTCTCCAATTCCAAACTCTTCTTACATTATAAAACTTTTAATATATAGGCCAATACTATTAACCAACTGTAACTAATTTGTAGTATAAAAAATCAATTAATATTTATAAAAATAACCCAAATTTGGAAAAAATTGTAAGGTGTTTTGAGTAGTTGCCAAGAAATGCTAGATGTTAATTCTAAAGTTGTTGGATTTGATCCCTTTAAATCTGGGATTAAGCTTTGACTTGAATTTTCTCCTTGAAAACTGGATCTCTGCTGCTAGGTGTCTTTTTCACCGATGATTCATCCTCTTGAAATCTAGAACTGTTGATTTCATGCCTTAAAGCACCAGATTGATGCCACTAAATTTGGATTTGATTTTTAATTGTTGTTTCCTTTCTTTCAAAACCTCTTTTGGATGTTATTAATCTCTTATTATTTTACTACTCTTCCATTTACCTTTGAAATACTCAATTTTACTTCTTGAATATCTACAATAGCCCCAAATTCATTGATCCATTCCTTAGAATACTATGCCACCTCAATCAATCTTAAATCATCACATGCCACGTGTATAGAGTAGATAGAGCACAGAAATGCGTGAATGTCATCACCTATTAATGCAGCAAAAGTAGGTAAAAATATCACTCATTTGTTGGCAGTCTACAATGTTCGAATCATATAGAACATAAGTCACAAGGATGCTAGCTAATTTTGCATAATGATGCTTATGAGATGTTTATTCGTGTTCAACATTTATAGTAACTGTAAAATTTTCTGGAATGAGATTATATTTCTCCATAGATTCAGTATCTAAGAAGGCCTCACTCTCTCTATTCCCACCATTATTTTGTTCCAATTCTTCTAAGGAAATTCTCTGTGGTTCATTATGTAAACCATTATGATAGTAGTATGTGAAACATCATCGAGCTTTTCCAAGAAGCCCTCACATTGGATACAGGCTACCTGAAATCTTCAACTTATAGTTTGAAAACACGACTAGTAGTGACGGGCATAACAAAAATCTGTCATCACCACAGTCAAGTGAAATTCTAAATGGTAGAAGAGAAATTAATTTCTTCAAGTTTCATCCCCCAAAACCATAACACCGGAATGAACTTTACAATCTTGTTGAATTTAATTTTCTCACTTGTTAAACAATTGAAATGTTTTCCTGATTTAATGGTAATGGATTTTAAAATAAAATGATCATGTTGTCTCATAATGATTGGATAATAGGCTCTACCCGCAAAATGGAGACTGTCCTTAATAATGGATGGACTATCTTTATCCATAAACGATGATCAGGGTGTTTGAAAAATATTTCTATAAATGAAAACCTTACCATATGTTTTTGTTGTACATTTGTCCATTGTGTACTGTCTTGTCCAAATGAACTGAAAAATACAAATTGAAACACCTAATACAAATTCCCTTGAAAATAAATCCTTTGGCTCCGAGATAGTCTTTGTTTGATGTTTTTTGTTTGTAGTTAAGATCCTCTAGGATCACTAAACAATCCAGTTCAGATGTCCACGAATGCAACAATTTATTCTTATAACATAAGCAATGCTCCGGTATCTTAGTATTATTGTCAATAAATTTTTTTGATTGATATCAACAATGACTTTTGATGACATAGAAACTAGGACTTCATGGGTGCAATTTGTCAACAATTATCGCTGACACAGATGCTCTTTGTCAATGCATTTTGACAATGTGATATTTGCATAACCATTAGTTCACACTTAGGAGTTTTCATAAAAATAGAAAAAATTAAATCTGGCGATTTTCTAAAAAATATTCTTCAAAGAGCCATTTGAATCTTCCAAACCATGACGCCTGTTGAAAAACTGAAAGAGTTTTCTGTAAATCAATATCTTCCCAAGAAACCCATGTTTTATTTTTTCAAAATGTATCATCACCTTCTCATAAATTTCTCCCAAAGTTATTGTCTTTTATAGAAAAAAGTCGTAAAAACAGTTTTGTCAATTTGGGCAGATTTGCCTTAAACATTTTCCATGAAGCTGGGTGAATTCCAAGGGTTCCAAAAGCATGTTGGGTCATCTAGAAACACAGGTTAGGTTCCTAAATTTCCATGAGAATGCTCGAAATATCTAAACTAAAGGTGCAACCAAATCAGAAAGCAATGCTCACTCCAGAAAAACTGTCAAATTAGTGAGGGCTCAAGAAAAAACTTGTATGTGCTAACAGATCCTTCAATATCTGGTGCTCGCATATAAAATATTGTTTATAAACAATAGTCGTGAATTAAATCTACATGGCCAATTGGATAGCTAATATGAATTAAATCTAGATGGAAGTCATGTTTGTGAGATAGCTAATATGAAGATATTGTAATTCTCTATTTAGAATAAGGAAATATGGCCTATGCTATAGGTAGTATGACAACAATTGACACTCTACCTCACTGGGTAGCATTGGAAAGCAGAGGAAGTTGGGTGCAATATCGGAAAAAAATGGCAGGAAATTGTCTTCTCTTGTTACTTTTTCACCCATATCCTCTAATCGTTTAAGTAGAAGGCAGACCGCGAGATTACATAGCAGAGAGAAGGTATTCAATCCAAGGTCTATGGCAAAGGAGTTGTAACTCAACGAAGATGTGTCAGTGACAAAAAAATTGTAGGTCAGAGAAAACAAAGTCCATCTGAAGGAAGATTCTTTTCACATAAAACTTTACAGTGGTAGATCTTTCCTTGTCTGTATATCTTTGATGTTAATGTGTGGTTTGTATGTAGGTTTGGTATGACATATATTCCAACATTTTGTTGTGCACCTAGTGAAAATATTTTCAAATTTTCTTGTAGGAAGGTGTCAACAAGCTTGTTGATATTGTTGGAGTCACCCTTGGATCGAAGGGAAGAAAGGTTGTTTTGGAGAGAAAGTATGGTTTTTCGAAGATTGTCAATGATGGTGTGACAGTAGCTAAGGAGGTATATTGTAGATGTGGGCTGTCATCTTTTTATGTTCTATATTAGTTTTCCTTGCCTAAATGTCTTACTATCTTAGACCAGGAAGGAAAAATTCTCTCAAGTCATAGACAACATATTTATCATTTTAGAATGTACCTATCCTATGGAGTAGCCACAGTAGAGTAATGAATGATGCTTTAAATAGTTGAAAAAAAATACTTGTGTGTAGATGTTGATGAGTCAAGTTAAATTGTTATTTCCAGTCTAGTTAATCCAGTCTAGTTAATGCATTTAAATGTTGTACCCTACTTCTGATAGGTTGAATTAGAGGACCCAATTGAAAATATCGAGGCAAAGTTGGTAAGATAGGCTGCAACAAAGATAAATGATTTAGCAGGTGATGGAACTACCAAATATGTTGTACTTTTGCAAGGTTTAATAGTTGAAGGTGTAAAGGTAATTTAATTTTCCCTATTACTGGCTTAAGTATTTATTCATTTTTATAGGCGATTTTGGTGGTTGTTGTTTAGTTATTTATTTTGTGAACTTTCAAGGCTTCAGGAGGATCAACATAGTATTTGACTGGAAAAGTAGCCTTGTTCAAGATGAATTGTGATTGTTTTATCAATTGGTATGACCTAGTTAGGAAAAACCCAATAGATGTATCTAGCTTGTATTTTTAAATATTTGTGAATAAGAATCTAAATCATAAGCGCGTTCAAGTTGTTGCAGCTAGAGAAAATCCTATTCAAATTACAAGGGGCATTCACAAGATAGTAAAGGCTCTTGTTTTTGAGCTAAATAATTTGTCAGAGGAGGTAAATACAAACATTTGAGCCAATTCTAGTCTATGGTTGAGGTGCACTTTCATTAGTGGAATAGTTGATTTAAAACTGTCAGCTAGAGTTTCATGAAGACTATAGGGTATAAATTTTAGGAGTTACTTTTCAAAAATTTGGGAAAAATGTTATTTGTAATGGAGTACACATGTTGAAACTTAACACATTGTAATTGGCATTATTCTGTAGGTTGAAGATAGTGAATTAACTGATGTTGTTGTAGTGAGTGTTGGTAATAACTATGAAATAGGAAACATGATAGCAAAGGTGAGTAAAGTTGGAAGGAAAGGTGTTGTGACACTTGAAGACGGAAAAGGTAAATAAAACAATCTATATGTTGTAGAGGTAATGCAAGTTGATTGTGGATATATTTCTCTGTACTTTGTGAGAGAGAGTGAGAAGATGTCAGTAGAGTATGAAAATTGCAAGGTAATTGATGTGAATGAAATATTATGGCTTCTTTTTGTTGTGCTACTACTTTTTATTGCTCCTTGTAATGAAAAGAGATTGGATAGAAATCATCTGTAACAAATTTAGAATAAACTCTCATCTTAGTTGCAGAATTATTTCCCAATTGCCTCCATCTACTTCTGGAAGATCACTAAAGATTCTTATTAATAGGAAACTTTCCAAAACATAAGCGATCTTGTTCACAACTTCGATTGTGAACAAAACGATAGCTACAGGATTGTAATGAAATTTTTCAAAATGTTGGACTGAAAGCAGAGCATAAATGATGTTGATATCATATACAGGATAGAACCACACATAGTGAAGGTAACCAAGAACCTTTACATAGTTCTATCTAGGACTAACAACTCTAGGTGTTCATACTTTCTAGAAGATTATTCCTCCTTAGGAGATTAAGGTTAAATTTTGACCTTGAATTATTATGATCTCTTTTTATTGTAATTTTTATGAAGATGTTATGACAACCATGCTTTAGGTGTACTAAGTTGATGTCAATCAAATCACAACCATATAACCCAAGATCAATCAGAGTTCATACTTTACTCGTTCACTCGCTTCATGATTGAAATTGGCCCTATTTCACTTGATCACAGGATCCATTGTTAGTAAGATCTTTGTTTGGCAATAGACCACACATAAGTGTATGTAGGTGTACTGTCTTATTGTCCATAACAGTCCATAAAATAAAATCCCTTCATGAGTATAATTGCTGGCCTTACTATATTGGAGCTTAGTAATTCCTAAATTGAGGAATTCCTTTTTGCAAAGGATAGTGAGTAATTTCACTGCCCCCTTTTTTTGTCAAATTTGGATAAATCTTCCTCCTAGACCTGTAGCTAGTGAATAATATAAAGAAGTGCCTTTTGTGTCATGTGCACAAACTTATGGATAAGAACAAGAAAGTGAAAGAGAGTTGTACAATTGGTTAGAATATAAATTTGTTACTGCTCACTAGATCCTTAACTAATGATCCCACAATGTTAGTAGATAATAGTTACTTCAAATAATAATCCTCATATGTCTCAGGTTGTTTTTATTTTATTCCACCTTTCATGGCACTGATTTTTAATGTGGAAGAAATTTTCTCATGAAGGCTGGCCACCAACTTCATAGGGCTCCAATTGATGTCCTTTTGTTGAGCTTCTAATTTCTAGTCTTTAAGACTCCTGCAATGGTATATGTATATTGATGGCCTGGCCACCAACTTCATAGGGCTCCAATTAACATCCTTATGTCCAGTTTCTAATTTCTATTCTTTAAGCTCTCTCATAATAGTATATGTATATTGATGGGCCTTTCTGGACTATCTATATAAGCAATTGATCTTTCACTATATAGACAACGGAGTTAGCAGCTTGAATTTTTCTATCACAATATTATTTTAGAAGATAGTCGCATACAAAATCCAAACAAAGGCCATGATGAGGTCTGTTAAAAAATGGTTCCTACCTATTCCAAGTATTCATTAATATTAAGAAAATATTGTCTCTAACAAATTCCTTTCACATAATTATGTGTGTACTAGTCTCTTAAAATCAATATTGAGCCAAATTCATTCAATTCTTCAAAGGTTTATGATCTAAGAGCATGCTTGGACATTAAGTTCTCAGGTTGAAGAAGTATTTGATTAGATCTTCATTTAATAATTATTCTATGTATGAAGGGGATCCTTTGAGTCTGAATAAAAAGGAAATGTCACATGATTAATTTCGGCCACTGAACATATTTCTATTTTCACAAGATATCAACAGTATAACTTTGCTACTGAATAACACAGAGGATTAGGAGGGTTGAATTGATCTGGGTGCTTCCTCAGCAAAAGTATTCAGATAATGACTATGTTGTAAAAAAAATACAAGAGTGGCTTGATGTGACAGTGGATCTTAAGAGATGCCACAAACTATCAAAGAGGCTCTATTTTTCTTCTTTAAGGGGTGAAATTATAATGCTCGAGAATTGATCAAAGAGGTTGAAATACTTCAAAATGTCCTCACCCTAGTGACATAAGTAATTCACCAAACACTTGAGTTATAAGGTACCCTTCATGACTCTAGTAAGAGTATTCATTACCACTCTTCATTGATGAACCAATGTACTATAACTTAATTCTATCTAAAAATATGTATGAGCCCCAAAACGTGACATAACATTAATGATTTTCGAAATGCTTGTATGAAAACAATGATAGTGGCAGAGCAGGCCAAATATTTGATTTTCATTGGGTACAGATGTCATAGTGTGTATCACCATCAACAAACCATTGACATTATTCACCATTCAGCACATATCCAGCACAAAGTGAGTAATTTGTTGTGTGGAACAGTTTTTTAAGGCATCTCATTAAAAGGATCTAGATAGCACCATTTGAAAGAGGGAATTTTTGGATAGATTGGTAGGTAGCTTGTATGTTTGATATTTTAATCATGTTGCACCCCACAAATGGTATTCGTAAGCTAACCTAATCAACTTCACCATTGCTTAGATTCTTCAAAAGCTAACGGACTTGTCTTTACCACATGGCCACACTGTTATTGTAGTATTCTTGAAATTTTCTATAAAGAGAATCAGAAATGCTTTGCTAAATTGCATGTTTAAAGTGCCAAATATGAGTGCTTCTATGAGATGTTATGTTGTTTGTTATTTCTTGTTTGCACCAACTTTTATGTTTTTCATTTTACTGTTCTGGCAGTTTTTCTGTTATGGAGGATCTGCCACAAGCTAGAGAGTTAGGATGTTGTATTGAACAAGATCCTTACTTATGGTTAAGAGTTAATTAATATTTAGTGTTAGATGATAGAATGGAAAACATAGTGTGTCTATTGCCACTTCAGAGACCAGGTTGAAATAGAACTGAAATTTATGTACAAAGTCTACAACCAGAGACAGAGCAACATCTCTTGTACAAAAGGGAACTCCTTGCTTACTTTCTCTTCATAGTGCAACTAAGAACAAAACTTTGCACTCCAAATAAACAATATCTCAAATTCTTCAATTTCAAATCCTATACCATTATTCTATTTTCAATTTGGTCAATTTTCGAGGTAGCTGGTTCAAGAATTGATCCTATTTCACTTTCTTCCTTAGTCTGAATCTAGAACTGGTCCTTATCTAACATGGTCTAACTGATATGATTTGGTATTGAGTTCTTATCATACTTTCTATTCATAGTGCAACTAAGCACAAGATTTTGCACTTGATATTATTTGGTACTGTGTTCTTATCATACTTTCTATTCATAATGCAATTAAGCACATGATTTTGCACTCCAAATAATCAATAGTTCAAATTTTTCATATTCTAGTTGTGTTCTGTCATTTTATTTTCAGATAGCCAATTTTCAAGCTATTTTGTTCTAGAATTGCCCAAATTTCACTTTATTTTTTAATCTACATTTGGATGTGCTCCTTATTTAACATGGTCTAATTGATACGATTTATTGTGTTATTATCGTACTTCAATCTAATGGTAAATTTGAATTTATGAATAGGTAATGTATGAACTGCATTTATTTGGTCATCGGGTTGACATTTTTTGTGTTGCTTGAAGAATATTTTTTCTTTACCTGAGCGTTTGAACTGCCAAAAATGAAGCCCTGGGGTTCTTGGATCTTGGGGGTGTAAATCCCTTAAGTGATAGATGGATTAATGTATGAGCAATCTATTCATTTGAAACTTCTTCACTTGTCCTTTTGGACTCTTCCCAACTAGACTTCTTCCCACTTTTATGATCCTCTACTCTCACTAAAGGAGGTGTTGTGGGGTGTTCTATTTCTTAGATTTTATAATGCCCTATCCCTGAAGAGACAAATTGGTCCCATGACAAACTAGGGAGTTTTCTCTGTAACTCATGACAAATGATCAGCTTAACCAGGGAATGATGTGCTACAATGTTAAATTTCACCTTTTGAATTCTAACACACATTTATTACTGGGAATGTGGTAGGAAATGGGGGATACTTATCCCTTGTTGTGGTTTTTGATGGCTTAGGTTTCGAATTTTATGCAAAATTCGAAAATAGTAAGTGTTAGCCTCCTGTTGCAGCAGGTTACTCATATTTCATGATTGACATTTTACAGACCAAATATGTCATACTTTGCATGCTGCAACGCTCCATATTTGCTAAAACAGTCACCAAGAAAGGAAGGCTACTCAGAGTTCATCTAATTGCTTTCCAAATTTTGAGAAGTTATCCCAGTTTTGTACAATTTTCAGCTAAAGGGAGGTCCAAACAACTTAATCTTGGTCTCCCTAGGTTTCAATTTCCTGTTTTAGAATATAGAGGATGAAAATCTGTCCAAACAGCTTAATCTTGGTAGATTCTTAGATAGGTAGAGAATCAAAGGAGCCCAACTACTTAATCTGGGCCCTTGGAAGAAAAAAGGGTAGTTTGTAGATAGGAAAGTATAAAAAAGAAAAAATTGAAATGATGGGTTTGCAAGTATAAGTGCACCCAAACCAAAAGAAGAAAAAATGTTAGTTAAGTAGGCTGGGTAGGTAGTTTTGAGGTTGCAGAATCTTGATCGCTGATCAGTTCCATGTTTCCAGGGGGTCATCTCTACTCAGGACACAATCACCAGGCAGTTTGATGCGAAAAAACTCAAAACAGGCATAAATAACTTCCTTTCTCCATCTCCCCCAAATCATTAACTAATTTCCCCAAAAAGAGGTCAAGATCTACTTGATACCTCTTAGTTTCATCATTTTCATATCATTAGCTTGGGTGAAGACTTGCTTCACTCAAAGAAAATCCATACTCTGCCTATAAGGTTCTATCTCCCCTTTTCAAGCCTAAGATTTTTGAAACTTAGCGCTTTCTTGTCATCTCCATATTAACTACTGACATTATTATTTAACTCCCTATATTTTTCCCATCCCCCTACTAAAACTATGTAGATAATCCCCTTATGTAAATATCCCCTCCCCCTGGTTGAAATATAACCATAAATACTTCACCAGGAATTACTAAGTCACCTGGACTTTAGTAAGAACCCTCCTTCTGCAATAATTCCCACTCCCAAGTGTATGGACCCCTTCCAAACACTAAGGGTACCCTTCCCAAATGCTAAATAACCCTCCCCGCGCATTCTTCTGTGAAAAATATCAATGTTTGTTTGACAAATTATCACCGCGCAAAACACATTTACCCATTTTCTAAAGTTAAAAACCCACCGCGCCGCGAAAAATTTAGCCTTTATCACGCGCGCACCTTTGTAAAACCCCACGCACCTCCCTTTCCCATCCACCGTCGGATCACCTCCCCCAGATCTGACGGTCCCTGATCACATCGTGTGCCTGATTACAGTGGTAAGTTACCACCCGATTTCTGACGGTTTTCCCGTCATACACCGGGATAGGTGGCGGCCTCCCATTGCATCAGGCCACCCCTAACAGAAACCACCTATGTACCAAAGGCGGTCCGACGCATAGGGAAAACCGCCCTCCCCTCACATAATAGGAGTGCCACATCATCCTACTAGGTCGCCTCCACGTCACATCACCCTGCCACGTAGCCCGGTCCACGTCACCCCGCCATACTGCCATGTCACCTTGATGACGTCAGCATGCTGATGTCACATCTGTACCCCAGGACCCCACTGGTGAAGTCATCATGCTAACTTCATCCACCGTACAGCTGACGTCAGCAGCCAGAAAACTGAAAATTCACGCAAGAGGAAAAATCGTGCTTCGGGGCTCCAGAATGAAAAACAGAGGCAGTTTTCGATAATTGCGCAACGCTACGGGAAATAGGCCATTTTGGGGAATCTTTAGGGAATCTTTTGATTCCTTGGCCCGTTTTGCACCGAAAAGGCCCGAAATTGCCTGATTTTGCCAAATTAAACTGATTTGAAGACAGGAAGAGACCAGAGACAGAGATTAAAGAGTATCAGATCAAATCAACAGGGAAAAAGCACATCAAAGAGTATCAGCAAGCGGTGGAGACCATCAATGTAGCGGCAAAGAGTATCAGCGAAGATCTTAACAACGGCCCAAAGCAGGAGAAAATTTAATACCCTCTAGCAAAGTCAAAGAAAGAGGGAAAGGCCACTCAAAAATCTCAAATCATGGTTATTGCACATTTAACTCGTACCATAACAGAACTACAGATCCCAAAGCACAGTTATTCCAGCAGTACTGCATCCAGGCTCCAAGGGCCATATTGCACTCCTTTTGATCTAGCTACCTCTGACACAATTTCCATAGATATCTACTTGCACTTAATTTTGGCACAAGTTTAGGTTTAGAAAACTCTTTTGCAGACTTGTTTTAGGTCAATTGTAATAAATAAGTTTGAGACATTTTCACTATAAAGACAACCCTGAACACTGTATTACGAGTTGGTTGGTTGGTTGGTTGATTAGTCAACAATCTATCTCTAGCTGATTTTGCTCCGGGAGAGACTCGCACTGTAATATCTGATAAGTTTTTATAATCAAAGACTGCTTATGAGCCTTGGAGAACGGATTGTTCACTGTGTTTACTGGTTGAAGAGTGGTTATGGAATTCCCATGCTATTTCATAACTCAATAAGTTTTCTTACCTCTGTTTTGATTCATGAATTATGCTCTTAAACAGTAGAAAGAAAGATTAGCTTAGAATTTGTTTAAATACACTCTATGCTCATTTTCTGTTGTTTCTTTATGTTTTCTTCTGTTTAAGCATAAACATGAATTCCACATGGCTCATGTTTTCCTTAACCCAAGACAGTTATCCAGGGATTATTCATTGCCCTTAGATAGAGATCATCTTTCCCTCTGTTAAGTTAAATGAGAGATTCTTAAGTGCCTCTCATTCCTTACATATCATTCACCCTTTTATTCTGAAGATTGCATTATGAGCAGCTATCCTGCTTCATTATTTCTCTTATGACCAGAAAGACGTACTGATAATCCTAACCCATGACTCCATGCCCAATGGTTTGAAACTTATCACTTCATAAATTTGCCTCTTTGCCTGAAAGCGTTTTCCTTCCATCGAAACACAAACAAAAACCCCAGAGCCAAAAGCTAGCCTAAAATCATCAACAAAGTTGAATCTCAATCATTAAGAGAGAGCCCTCTCTGATTGCAGGTGGGCTAGAACCTGCAATCCAAAGATTGGTTTGTGGTTACCTCGGCCGTATCCCTATAGGAGCCTAGGGACAACCTGAGTGATAACAGTAAGCATATGCAATGCTTAGCCTTCCCTCACAGGTTCAATATTTAATGAAATGATATGCCATCTCTCCCCATTCATATGGAAGAGACTCCCTTTTCACCCCATTTCTATTTTATTCATACTTATCGTCTATTTCACAAGGTTTGTTGAACTTTAACCTTGAGGTTTGACTTTTGGTGAACCTTCAAAAAAAATTGAGGTTCGGCGAACCTCATCGAATCTCATTGCCATTAACCAAGTCCATAGATCAAAACTCATAACTTTCTGTCACAACTCAAGATTGTAATTTATGCTTGCAGTTTCGATGTCTATGATACCATTTTTGATGTTTAATGATGTTGATTTCTTACTATTTTATCATATAATTCATTTTAAATTAATATATATAGACGAACCTAATGATGAACCTCATCAAAACATTCGAAGTAAAATCGAACCTAATCGTTGTCAAACCCGAACCATGTGACATTGCCTATCACAGGATCTAAAACAGTTGCTCTTGGCTCTGAGGTTGAATACTCTATCACCCTTATCCCAAGGCTACCCCCTAGGAATTCCAGTAACTTCATTGAACAATTCTTCATTTACAAAGATCCTGAATGCCCTGAAAGTCGTGTAAAATTTATGGGGATGTTAGAAATTTTGGGCAAACTCGAGTGCTACTACATCATTGTATCCTTCCAGCTTATCAAATAAATCAAGCCAACCTACCTTCCTAAAAGCATACACAACTTCAACATTAAGAGAATCTTATAGAGGAAACTAGCTCTCATAGTGTATCAATTTTTCAACCTCACTACTATCCATGGGATTCCTAGATATTCCCAAATATGCCCTGATAAAAGTACCTTTTTAAATGTAATCACAATTGTTATAAAACCTTGGCATATAAAAACACAATTTTCTTATAAAACCTTTGCATATAAAAAAAAAAAATTAATGATCAGTTACATCATTTTTTAGCTTAAGAGTAGAGATCAATTTGAAATTGCACAGTTGGTTATCCGACATGTAGTAGGAAAATAATTATTTGTGAATGTTGTATGAATTGCAATGTAATTTTTTTTTACAAAATCTATACCTAATGCATATGTTTTTTCATGCTACTTCAAGTTTTTGGACAAGGCAACTATCCTTAACAACAACATTGGATTGAAGGATCTCAACTGGAGAATTCAATGGAAACTTTTCACAGTCACACAGGTAGAGGAAAAAAATTAGTGCTGAGACTGTTACCCATTTTCGGGGGTAAAGTTATGACATACTGCTACCTCACACATCTGCAAACCTTCTTTGTTGAGCAGGCAAGTACCATGGATAGGAAACTGAAGGGTTTTGTGATTCCAGTGGCCTCCTTTTCTATGATTTCACTCATTATATTGAACTCACTAAAGGTATCCTAAATATTTTGGGGGCACTGTAATTACTCTACTGTTAGTGGGTGGTAAAATCTTGGTATACCTCTCTGAGACCTGGGCATAGAAATGTTCTTCTAACCCGATTCCCCATTTTCGTTAGTCTTATAAAAACCCTCTGGTTTAATAAAGGAGTTTCTCATTTAAGATGGGTGGTTCTTGAAAAATATAGGTAGTTCAATGTTCAAAGTACGAGGTTCATTGTTCATAGCATAGAGCTTCATCAGAACTACAACCAGCATGCTCTTGCTATTAGCTTGGACCATGGTGAGAACTATAGAGACTCTCTATCTTGAGAAATTCTCTCTTTCACAACCTATAGAATGGATCTTGCAATAGGTACTATAACCCTTGTTGCTTACTCTAATGTTAGTGGTGCTTCCATTGGTTTAATTGGTGCATCACAACGAGCATATCGAGTATGAACCTCCAAGTATAAAAGCTAGCTAGGTAGTATTTTTTTTATTGTTATGCTACTTGTGCTAGATACAGCTTGAACCAAGAACAACATAGGGCAGGGACTAGCTATTGTGCAACCCCTCTTGTTAAATAATGACATGTATACTGCCCTAAATACACTCTGTATCTCACCCTTACCTTAGTTATAACTATAGTGACATCTACTGCTCTCTCTTTAATACATAGTTGTTGTATCCATTTGACTTGTACCACAAACCTAGCAGGATGCGTACTACCTCCATACCAACTATTTTTTCATTTATTTCCATTGACCCGTACATTGTACACTTATTGGGTGGGCATAGAACCTAAGCGTTTAGTTGGTCTAGAAGCCTCTCATCACCTGGATGCACTATGCTTGATCTATGGTTTAGATTTTCCTGAACAAACCCTGCCCTTGTTGGCCTATCTTCTTCTTTGAGGTGTTAATTATTGCTGCAATCTATAGCCCAGAAGTGGAGAGGAGGGTTCAACTTCTTGCTGCAATGTACAATGCAGAAGTGGTGAGGATGGTTCAGCTTTTGTCACGATGCTAGACCCCTGTGAATAGCTACCTAGCCTCTGTCTACCCTTGGTGTATAACAGAGTCCACATAATCCCCGCGATGGCTCTGTTAGGCTACCACCCCAGGCGAAGTAGGTAATACAGTTACTCTATTTTTGTTTATTCATTATATCCATGAACACTATTTTTTTCTTCCCTCCAATGTTTAACATCCACTTCTAGCCAATTATTTCTTTTTCCTTCTATTGACAGAGGAATAGACACACTTCCTCGCTATTCCATCTCTCCTTGGTTAGGTGCTTTCCCAGACTCAGGTGAGTACTACCCAGGTACTTATGAAAATCCATTTTTGGCATATGATTTTTCTAATTACCATTATGACCCTTTCTCTTTGATTCATCATGTAGGATTTATGGGCGGCACTATGTTCACACAGATTTTACAAAAAACCCCTTTTTCCCATGGTTTCTCCCTTAGGACATGGTTTGTATTTCTTCAGAAAGATTCATTTTTCAATCATATCACTGCTGCAAGTGTTTGATGTTATCTCAAGTATGCCTAGTTCGACTAGTTTGAGGCACAAATGTGCAAAAATTAAGCATATAACTCATGGTTGACTACTGGACAGGTTGGTGGCCTCCCTGAACTGGGTTCTATTGCTTGTGGTCTTATTCTCATCGCTTGCACACCAAGAGAGAGACTCAACATCATGACATGGATAGAGTTTGACTCTCATAAGTAGATGCAACTCATGTTTGAAGCTTCTAAACTCCCCTAGGTTAAAAGAAGAGGGGTGCGAAATAATAACTTTACAATGAAGCTTTGGCAGAAAGGAAATAACAATCAACTGCATTAGATGCCATAGAGATTTGTAGTTGTTTTGAAAAATCCAAGTCTTACCCATACGAGGACCTTTCCATGAAAGCAAGGTAGGGCTAAAGAAATCAAAATTATCCTATTACCACGTCCAAGATAAATATTTTTGCAGCTTTCATTTCATCCTTGCAAAACAAAGCAGAAGAAAAGTCCATCCCCAATCTCTTGACAACCAAACCCTGTAGGAGTAGAATCTATCTCAAAACTTTGTGCTTATAAGAATGTTATTTTTAGGTGGACTGGTACCTTGTCAACTAGAAGGCCATAGGATCCTTGGCCATCCATTGTTTTTCCAAGTCAGGGGCAATGCCGGTGGGGTGTCTAGGCATACCACAAATATGAAAGATCCTTTGTCACGCAGATGTAGAAGGGCTACCCAATCCTCCATCCCTAGTCTCTATAGAACAAACTTGGCTTATGTAATATTTAACGACATTTTACTCTTTCTCCCAACCAATATCTTATTCAAAATCCATATTTGTCAATCTCAGGATTAGGTTGGAAGAAAATTATATTCTTGATGAGATTGAGCTTGATGCTCCGGAGATGATGGCTACTTGTGTAGATTTAAAAAATGTTTGCTTACGTCTACACAGTCGTTATGTTCAATATCTATGCGAGGTTTGTTTTGGATCTTCCATTGATATTTGATATTAATGATAGCTATCAACACTTCTTTTAACCCATCAAAACCGATAAATATGTCTTCAAATCAATCATTTAAGTTCTGGTGGATGTTAATCATTTTCATTATTTTTGCTTTCTCTAGCTCCCTTTAAAGGTTTTTCTTCTTTTCTAAACAAGACATGATGTTTGTTATCATAAACAACTAAATGAATCACGAACTTTAACTAAGAGACATTCATTCTTCTTTCTTCTTGTGTTGGGCCTAAACCCATCCATTCATAGTGATTTACAAACTGATCCGGCCCCTTATTGGAATGGAGAATAGAATTAGGCGTCAAGTGCATTGTAAGTAAGATCATCCATCAATTCCAAAACCTACTATAATGAATTTCCAACACATACAATAAGATCCTCCTTATCCATTCACAGACAGACAAGAAGTCATCACCACCTGGATTGACTGCATCAAATAGCGGCTATTAGCAATGACCTCCTACAATGACTGTTTCCATACCAGCCCAGCCTAGCCCAGTAGCTAAGACCAACTGATCCCAGGAGCCCAGCACAGGCCAGAATACTTCTACATGAATCCGCTCTCTGTTGCAATCTTATTATATTTTGTGCTTGAATTAATATATTGTGTTGTTAAAGCTTCATCAAGATCTTGTGGTAGGTAAGCCACTCAAGTCTCAGCACTCCAAGCGAATGAATTCTATTAACACTAATTGGGAGTTTGTAAGACATAGACCTTATTGCTTAATTTAGCCAATATTGTAGCTATTTTTTGTTGTATAATGCTACTATTTCCTATTTTTTGTTTACCACTAGTCTGATTATATATGTTAATACTATTATGACATTTGGATTGTTTTGTCTCTGCAATTGACATGTAGAGATATAGAATAATATTTACCAATTATGTTGTACGTGTATAATGTTTACTAGTAGTTCCATTGTGTAGTATGTTAGAATGATATAACATAAATTGGAAAGGAAAAACATTCTTATTTTGATGAAAATATTTAGCAACTTAGTAGTAAGTTATGATTTTCTACAACTCTTAGGGGGCATGCCTTTGGGACCAAAAACAGATGCCATATCCCAAGGAATAGAGATTGAATACACACACAATTTGTTGTTACATCTACGGTTGCGCACTACAAATTCAACGAGCGGATGCCAATATTGGATTGAATAACATGTACAAGACCAACTAGTCTATGAAACTTCAAATGTGGACAATCCTAGCATCCTTGAAACTAGTTCTTAACTAAGAAGATTACATGGATGTAAATTTTATCTCAAATTCAAGCGTATAGGGAACTACATAAGGTATTTTTTAACATCTATGTGGATAATAAATGTTATCTTCTGATCCTCACCTTGTGAGCCACATTGAGAATGGAATCACCTTGTATAAGTTGTCATGTGAAGTTGCTAATTGAAGAATTCTGCTAGAAACGACATCCCACCTTCTTCTACAAAGATAATTGGTATTTTACCCATTTTTGTAAAGGAATAACTTGAAAGTTGGTATCAAAGCATAATATTCCTTCAGTGGTCACTCATGATAGTAATCTTGCTATGGAGATTTAAACCTTCCACTTGGTAATAAGGCTTTTTGTATGCATTGTTTATGTAAAGAATGTTTGTTTTCTATTGCCCAAATACAAACCGTGTTTATAAAACTTAAAATGTATAAATTCTCCGTTTTAACTTTGTTCCACTATATATTGGATTTTTAGGCACTCTGATCATTTTTTCCCATGTTGTAGATGAAAGGGAAAGAAATTATTGTTGAGTGCAAATTTGATGGCAATCGCATGCGAGTGCACAAAGATAAGTCTTGCATCCAATTTTAGTCAAGGTAAACTACTTCCTGTCTGTGCATTTTTTTTGTGTATGTCAATCTTCAAGAATAGATGTGATGAAACAAAATATATGCATACATGCCATGATAGGATTAAGTCTAGCAGATGAACATTGTGTCATAATTAAAATTATTCTTGATTGCAGAGGATAGGAAGTGGAAATTTATTTGACAGTAGAGGAATGCGATAATAAATTCTGAAGCATATGATTTCAAAACTCATAATTAACTTGTCTTGTAGATCATTGTGATTTTGATGAATTTATAGCATGGTACTGGCATAATGTTTATACATGAAATATTTGCCTTGATATTTTGAAGTAATTTTTGATATATTGTTTGCAAACAAATTAGCATGTTCTGTTTAAAGCTAGAATATCAATTTTAAATAGTCCTCAAATTTAGGTGTAACAACTTTTTTATTGAAGTGGGGAGTTGTTCAAAAATTTCATCTTTGCCTTCTCTTTTTTTGTTTGTCATAATACCCAATGATTGAATATTTGTAAACAAGAGTCTTAAGCTATGGAAGCATTGAATTATTTATAAATAGTGCTTCTCAAGAACTCTCTTATGAATGGGCCACAACAAGGAACTGTATCCCAAACATGTTGGAAATTTATGAAATTAGTAGGACACTTGTAATTTCAAATGAAATTAAGATTGGAATTATATTTTAATAAATCAAGATAGAAAAGACACAAGTTATACGATGATGCAGTCTTTCTGCTCTGACTACCATATCCTGAGCTGCCTGTCCCTCACAGACCCTATCACTACCCCTCCTTACCCTCGGGAATTACAGCAGGAAGCAATAGAGAATCATATCCGAAACATGTTGGAAGTTTATGAAATTAGTAGGAAACTTGAAATTTCAAATGAAATTAAGATTGGAATTATATTTTAATAAATCAAGATAGAAAAGACACAAGGTACTCGATGATGCAGTATTTTTGCTCTATCAACCATATCCCAAGCTACCTGTCCATCCTTGACCCTATCACTGCCCCTCATTATCCTCTGGAATTACAGTAGGAAGCAAGGATATGCTTCGAGGGTGGTCTTTCTTTATTGGCATCTCTCCAATTCCTAAAGATTCTTTTCTAGGAGAGGCTAAACCAAGGTTTATGAAGCCAAGTAATACATACAAAGAGAGTTTGCATTTATATGGATAATTTGTAGTTAAGAAATACATTGATGTAGTGTGACTAGTCCAAGTAGACCCTTTGGGTTAATGAGAGCGCACAAGGGCCCTTCTATAAGATGCCCCATCGACATTACGAAGATGTAGCCAAAAGATAATGTGAAACCATAGAATGATGAAGGAAAATGATAACATGAGATTATAAGCAAATAGGATTAGGTAGTGAGTCTTCTAACGAATGAAAAACCCATCCAGTTTTCACATTATAACATGCAAGTCACGAATCAATAGGCCATAACATGTGCCATACAAAATTTGTAGTTATAACTGCAAATTCCCCAATATTCCAGATTACAGCAAAGCAGAAGGACTTCGGAGGGATAACAACCTCATTGTTAGTTCCTTCTCACGTGAAATATGATAATTGTTGATTTTATAAAAATATTGCCATAAAAATTGCCAAAACAGGAAAGCATATGAGCTTGCACACCAAGAGAGAGACTCAACATCATGACATGGATAGAGTTTGACTCTCATAAGCAGAGCCAACTCCTATTTAAAGCTTCTAAAATCCCCTAGGCTAAAAGAAGAGGGGTCTTAAATAATAACTTTACAATGATGCTTCCACAGAAAGGCAATAACAATCAATGATGTTAGATGCCATAGAGATTTGCAGCTATTCTGAAAAATGCAAGTCTCACCCATAAGAGGACCTTCCTTGAAAGTAGGGTAGGGCTGAAGAAATCAAAATGAGCTTGACACCATGTCCAAAATAAAAATTTTTGCAGCTTCCATTTCGTCCTTCTGACACAAAGCACAAGCAAAATCCATACCCATTCTCTTGACAACCAACCCTTGTAGCAGTAGAATCTATCTCCAAACTTTGTGCTTATAAGAATGTTATTTCAGGTGAACTGGTACATTGTCAACTAGCAGGCCATAGGATCCTTGGCCATCCATTGTTTGTCCAAGTGAGGGGAAATCTTGGTAGGGTGTCTATGCATACCACAAAGATGAAAGATCCTTAGTCACGTAGATGTAAAAGGGGTACTCAATCCTCCATCCCCAATCTCTCTAGAACAGACCTGTCTTATGTAATAGTTAACTACATTTTGCTGTTTATGAATCAAGAGGTAGAGATGGTGTTTATTTCATTAGGTCATGGTATTTGGTTTGTATTAATATCTTCTTTTCCAACCAATATATTACTCAACATCCATATTTGCAGACCTTAGGATTGGGTTGGGAGAAAATTCTATTCCTGATGAGATTCACCATGAGCTCAGGACATGATGGTTGCTTGTGTAGATTTAAAAGATGTTTTCTTATGTCTACATAGTCGTTCTATTCGATATCTGTGTCAGGTTTGTTTTGGATCTTCCATTGATCTTTAATATGAATGATACCTATCAGAACTTCTTTTGACCCATCAAAACTGATAAATATGTCATTCATTAAGTCATTTAAGTTATGGTGGATGTTAACCATTTTCATTATTTTTTCCTTCTCTGGCTCCTTTTGAAGGTTTTTCTTCTGTTTTAAAGAAGACATGTTGTTCATTATCATATTAATTGAAATATTATTATATTTTGTGCTTGAGTTAATGTTATAGACATTTTTGGGCACTTCAACCCCAATCATAAATGTCCATAAACTAAGGGCTCCTAAGTCCCTAAAAGTGTTTCTTCAATGCCTAAAGGAACAAGGTCAGCCGATGACATCATCTTCCAGAAGTTCTCCACTGAAAACTGCTCATAAATGGTAAAAACTGGACCATACTGAAAGCTCAATCCACAGGGTGCGATGCATATCACGTTCTCAGTGTACAAGGTGTGATGCATACTGCGTTTCTCCTCTGTAGGGAGCGATGGTTGGGAATGGACAAATGGCAGGGACAAAATGCGAGGTGGAAGATCATGGAATCTTCCAGAAGCTTTCCCTCTGACACTTGCCTCTCTGTTTTCGACCAGGGATGAGTAAGAACATTCATTCTCCAAGTGGAAGCAGAACTATCAGAAGAGGACACAATCAAGATCCCAGAAGATGACTCACCTCTCTGTAATCATCTATATATGGATCCCTCATCACAAAGATCGAGAGGCTGGTTTTCTGTGTACATTCATAGTCTTAGGTCATCTAAGCTTTGCTTCCGGTGAAGAAGGGCTTCCTAGATAGAGGATGATGCTGGGTCAGAACATATGGTTGTAATACTCTTGCTACTTTTCATCTCAATAAAGCTATTCTAGTTTTCTTCCATATTCTTGTGTACTTGTTTATATATGCATTTATATGGTTAACACACATTTGGCCCTCTGTTGTTTATGAATATAGATCTTTGTTTCTTCGATAGTAGTATGTTGCTGTGATTCTACAGGTTCTTTTTTAAGCTGGGCAGACGAAGAAGAAGTGGAGAAGCTCTATCAAGAAGGAGAGGAAATCAAGCACGAGACTAAGGTTGGTCTTCTTGGTTCTCCTCTTGTCTATTTTCATAAAAGAAAACGAAAGTAGACTTTACTTGCTTGTTTCTAAGATAGCCACCCATCTTAGTGGGAATAGGAGCATCCAAGTGGACAGTATTCCCAGTAACAAAATGACGACTCCACTGGGGAGCGACTAGATTGTTTGTTAGCCTATCTATCTTTGTTTCTTTTATAAACTTACAGACGGAGCCTGAAGTCAAGCCAACTAGCTTTCGAACTACATTTGTTATACAAATGGAAAATAGATCAATGCTGCTTCAGTCTATCTCCAGGTTTTGTTTATGAATTAAACAATAGATCTGCAAGAAACCTAATTTCCCTAAGTGATGGCTCTAGTAATATCTTTAGATCACCCCTGTGTTTTACATACACTCAACATTACTTACTCGGCCTAAATCCCTGAACTAAATTGCAAATTGTGAGTGAAAACTTGTTTAAAGTCTCACACAGGTACCATCGCACCCTGCCTTCAAGGCAGTCTGTATGCATCGCACTTCCCGAGTGCAGTAGGTGCGCTGCATACTGGTTTCACTGTGTAACAGGTGCGACGGTCAGGGAGGGTTAACTTTACCCTCAAACTGTGGTTTTTTCTCACTGTTTTCATTCCTATTTAGGAGTTTTTCTATCTGTAGTCAGTGTATTTCTGTGAAAACCCCCTTCTCTTGCATTATTCCGCCTCCTTAGTGCAAAGAACTGTAAGTGTTTTTTATGTATTGTGCGTCATTTTCAATTCTCTTTTGCAAAAAGAAGCATAGTCGAACTATCGTTTCTGGATCTGAAAGTGTTGTAGCTGTCATTTTTAGTTTTAGAAGGCAATCTCATTGTTTATGATAGTTGATTATACAATTACTATTGCATAAGATTTGAATTAGTAGTTTTTAAAGTGTCGAAAATCAATTTTCATTTCAAAATCGCAAAGTGTCTCTCCTACCTTCACTTCATTTTGAAGAAGAAATTTGTTGAGTACTGTCACTTTAAAAGTAATTCAGATTTGCACATAGCTTTCTTATCATCATTCATACATTAAGAAGCATGAAAAAAATACATGCATGTGCATTTTCATTTTGACAGCTTGGTTTCATTTAGGACTGTGCATTTAGTGTGTGCTCTGTGCTCTTTGCAGAAATATTCTTAAATTTCTTTCCTTAGTAGCTAGGATTTTCATTGCTGAAAGAAGATTAAACATTTTCTTATCATCTTAGACTGTATTTTAGGAATTATATACACATCAAGCGGTGAACCTAAAAGGCAAATTGTTAAGCAAGATCAACTTAAAATAAATTTAATGAATCTAACAACGCTTTGGAACTTAACGCACAACATCTAGAGGTCTAGGCTAGAGACGTATTCCGGTGTCGTAAAACCTGGTAACTGTTGTTTTCAGTGTTGGTTGGGTGATTTGTCCACTCTGAGACGGCAAGTGCCAGTATGGACTTGTGCTCCCACGTACCGTCGAGTATATATTGGGAGACCACAATAGGTTGCATCCTTTATCCTTAGGAAGCTGTGTCTGCCACCCTATCGATCGTATTGCACTAAACACAACATTCAGGAAGATTGATTGTCGTACTGTAAAAAGTATTCTGCAGTTTTGTGATTGGTTTGGTAATTCTCTCTGCTTAGATCTCTAAAGAAGTCCAATTTGCTCCTTTTCAGACTCCTTAAAGGAAAACGTCCTCTGAGCACTTGTCACTTCAGGCTCAATAAAAATCGAAGGCGACTGGAGTCATCTTTTGTTTTTTCTCGACTCTTTAAAATTGAAAAAACAAGTTGTGTCAAAGCGTCTAAAATTTATTTTAATCGGAATAACATCACAAATTCCCACATTGGTCTTTAGGTTGAGAAAATGGAGTCTACCAACCAAGGATTTCCCCTTGGAGGAAATCCTAGTCCCTTCTCCTCTTGAGGAGATGTTGGTGCACCCCATATGGCCACTTTGTCACTTCCACGATTGACAATTGGTTTTCCTGTCTGGTTCTTCTCTACCTCTGTCGTTCAGAATCCCGTAATTCCTAAACAGTCAAATCAGCAACTAGACGACACTAGAGTTGCCTCCCAACCTTCTACTTCATCTCATTCTCCCTCTCCTCCTTCCTCTTTGCTTGATAAAGCCGATAAAGCTAAAAATCAAGTAACTGAGAAGAAGAAGAAGCAGAAAGAGAAAGGAAAAGAATAAAAAGGAACCAAAATCGAAAGGGGGTGACCAAGCATCATCTAACAAAAATTCTCACACCGCACCGTCGAAACCTAAATCTCCTTGCCATTTGCAATGGAGACCACTATCACCGAGATTGTCCTTGCATCCCTCGGATCTTAAGGGACTAGTCTCCTCATTTGCACAATTTGGTGGCGTCAACCTCTGACGATCATGTTGAATGCATACCATCAACCAGTGAAAGTGAAGCACATGGATAGAAAAGGAATCCCAAATTTCCTTGTAAGTTGTGTGAAGGAAATCATACCGTCCACTGTTGTCCCTTCCTTGATGAGGCTAAAAGAGTTTTGGATGATCATCCGATTTCACCGCTACGACTTCCTCCTTGATATGAAAGACTCTTGCCAAGTCTTCCACCCATTGAAAATCTGGCTGGTCCATCATTGTGGTCAGCTGAAGAATCTATCATTGAAAATGAACCCTCTGAATCCATACCAGACGAAAGTCAAAAGGTCGAGACAATGCTTGACCAGGTCTTGCCTTCAGAGTGTTCATCTTCGAATGATACCATCACTGAAGAGAAAGAGAACGACATCGTTCAAATTCTTTTCATCAACACAGACTCCAATGAACTTGGGGGCAGTCCTCCCATTCCTTTATCGCAGGAAGGAAGTTCATCAGAGTCATATTCGACCGTCTATTTGGTCCCACCACCAAGCAACCTAGTTGTTTACTTCGACTGGAATCTACTAGGCAGACTGCATTTACCAGCTAGTGTACCATTCAAAATCATTGTACAAGCTTACAGAATGGTCATGGATGGTACCATCTCGATGAAGGGGCTTCTGTGAGTATCCTTTCCTCAACTGCTTGCAAAGCACTTGGTTTGCCGTCACTTTTATCTGAAATGAGAAATCTGACAGGCTTCGACAAAGGAACCAGTCGACCTTTAGGGATCCTTCCAAATGTGCCCATTACATTGAGAAGGAAAATTGTTCACATAAACATAATGGTAGTTCAAGGACCATTATATTATAATCTACTCCTTGGATCCGACTATATTTATTGCATGGGAGCCATCGTCTCCTCACTCTTTAGAGTAATATGTTTTTCGCACGAAGGCAGAATGGTCAAGCTCGTAGACCAAATGTCGTTCCTCGGTTCACACATCGCAAATAGTCAAATGCCATCCCTAAACAGTCTCTTCACGTAAGGAATGTCTCATCGATCTCCATTCTGTCCACCTGATCAGCGTGAGTGATTCAAGAGGATGTCATTGAAACCCAGGGGGCATGCACCTTGGTCTGTTTCAATAGGAAAACCTTGGGTATAGAGTGGATTTCTGCGAGGGATATATGACTAGTCTGACGAACCCGTCCTTACAGGAAAATGGGATCACGCTGGAATAAGATACCTTCGTTAAGGTTATGTTGAGTGGCATGCTGTCGCACCACTCCCCTTTGTCTATTTTGGTAGGCATCGCCAAGGGAGTTTTCTATCTGCTACACAAATGGAACTTTCTTGGTAACCTGGAAATTTTTCACTATACCTGGAGGCATGCAAACCTTTCCGCATGGAAGTGAAGAGAGGCTATTTATTTTTTAAATTTTTAGGACCTCTAACCCTTTAAACCTGTAAGGCTAGTCGTTTCCTAACTTGCATAAAGAAAGGATCTGGGGCAAAGCTTC
>APFE030428725.1:98406-114268 GCA_000404065.3 Pinus taeda
CCCCTTTGAGGAACATCTGCGAAGAGTGATTCTATTAGCCATCCTTGTGACACTGCCGTGATTGGAAAATTCCAAATCTTACTTGGAATCAGCTGCTACCTAAAACCATCAATCGTTCCTCCAAAACGAGTCTTCTTTAAGCTCTTTTCAACTGACTCGGAAAATATGAAAAGATTGTGGAGCGATTGGCCTCTCTAGCTCGTTAAGGTCATCAGAATTGCTATCCCTCCTCTAGATTTTAATCTTTTTGGACCTGAGGGATTATTACACAAAACGATCGAGCGCTTGTCTTGTTCGGCTCGGTAAAACTATCGAAAATTCATCCCTTTTCTATTATTTTATGCTTTTTTAGACTTAAGGGATTATATGACAAAAAGGAACCATTGGAGTCTCCTTTCTGTTTCTTTCATACTCTCTAAAATTGAAAGGGACCGAGTTATCTTTTTCGTTAAACTCGTTAAAACCGAATAGCGACAAACTCCTCCAAATGGATGAGAACGAGTTTCACTATCACTAGGCTCGCTAAAATATAGCGACAGGTTCGCCTAAAGGGCGGATTATAGAACAAGAATATGTTATCCTCCTCAAGCTTGACAAAAAAAAAGAGGTACTGGTCAACAATGACTGGGGAAAATTGGGAAGAAATCTTGAAGAAACTTTATTGGTAGCAAGTCACTCTTGAACACGACACTTTCCTTCCGCATCCATGCCAGGTTGGGTTGTTCCTTCACTGGTCATCACCATTGGTCCATCACACCATCCATCTTTGGGGTTAACGCTACCAATCCATCATCAGTGTCACTGATATGTTCAAGAGAAGTTATTCAGACAATTCACCTGTGTCTCACCCACTGCAATACATTCATGCTCCATTCCTTCATGACCGCAACCTTGAACCCTGTATCATCAGATTGTTTTCACCTCCAAAATCATTTGCTTCGTTCCATGTCATTCATGTGGGATTCATTAAGGCCCTCCTACGATAGGTCGCTTCTTGTCGACATCAGCTCATTATCCAAGAAGTTGACTAAGGAACAACCCTTTCAGTACTTTGAAGCTTGCATGCCTCAATGGCAAGTTTCTCACTTTCAACGACAAGTTTACATCAATGGCCTTTGACCGAGAGATTTTACATGGTGTTCGATGCCAAGTCATTTTTCATACCACGTGGATTGTACTGTAGTAACTTGAGGGTCATTGTCCTTATTGGTGATTCCTCTCGTGCCTGTTAACAGCTTACATCATTGGCTGGTAATCAGGCGATGTCTTTCCATGTTCGACTCCAGAACATTTTTCACATGGATCGACTTGTACTATGAGTGAAGATTGAACAAGTTTTGAAGACCCAAGATCTATTTTCATCCGTCTAGGCTACGATATAATTAGGAATATAAATACATCCAGTGTACATCATTGCCGAACAGATGATAATCCAAATCAAAGGATGATGATTCCATATCATCAGTTTGTCACACAGAAGATTGTTTGTCCTATGTACATGAAAATGGATTTATAAAGTTGAGCATGGGAATGCCCACCTCAGCTAGATCATGAAAAAATGTTGTCAAAATAATGTATTGTATTGTATCTTATTACAAGTCGCCTCCCAGCTTAGAAAAACTTTGGATCCTCATAGTAAAGCATTTCACCCGACATCTGAAAGATTAACGACCTCATGCTTTAGGGGGCAACTGTTATAGACATTTTTGGGCACTCCAACCCAAATCATAAATGTCCATAAACTGAGGGCTCCTATGTCCCTAAAAGTGTTGCTTCACTGCCTAAAGGAACAAGGTCAGCTGATTACATCATCTCCCAGAAGTTCTCGACTAAAAACTAGTCATAAACGGTCAAAACTGGACCATAGTGAAAGCTCAGTGCAAAGGGTGCGATGCATATCACCTTCCCAGTGTACAAGGTGCGATGCATACTAAATTTCTCCTCTATAGGGTGCGATGGTCAGGAATGGACAAATGGCAGGGACAAAATGCGAGGTGGAAGATGATGGAATCTTCTAGACGCTTCCCCTCTGACACTTGCCTCTCTGTTTTCGACCAGGGATGAGTAAGAGATCATCATTCTCCAAGTGGAAGCAGAAACTATCAAAGAGAGGGCACTGATAAAGATCCCAGAAGATGACTCACCTCTCTGTAAATCATCTATATATGGATCCCTCATCACAGAGATCTAGAGGCTGGAATTTTGTATCTTATAGAGAAGTGTTGTTGGTTTTCTGGTGTACATTCATAGTGTTGGGTGATCTAAGCTTTGATTTAGGTGAAGAAGGGCTTCCTAGCTGGAGGATGATGCTGGGTTGGAACATATGGTTGTAATCCTCTTGCTACTTTTCATCTTAATAAATCTATTCTAGTTTTCTTCCATATTCTTGTGTACTTGTTTATATATGCATTTATATGGTTAACACACATTTGGTCATGTGTTGTTTATGAATATAGATCTTTGTTTCTTCAATAGTAGTATGTTGTTGTGATTCTACAGGTTCTTTTTGAAGCTGGGTAGATGAAGAAGAAGCGGCAAAGCTCTATCAAGAAGGAGAGGAGATCAAGTGCGAGACTAAGGTTGGTCTTCTTAGTTCTCCTCGTCTATTTTCATAAAAGAAAACGAAAGTAGACTTTACTTGTTTGTTTCTAAGATAGCCACCCATCTTAGTGGGAATAGTAGCATCTGAGTGGACACTATTCCCGGTAACAGTTAATATATTTTCTTCTCAAAGCTTCATCAGGATCTTATGGTAGACAAGCTAGTCAAGTGTTAGCACTCCAAGTGAACGAATTCTATTGAAACTAGGGAATTTTTATGACATAAACCTTTATTTCTTAATTTAGCGAATATTGTAGCTATTTTTTGTTGTATAATGCTACTATTTCCTATTTTTTGCTTACGACTGGTGTAACTATATCTGTTAACACTGTTATGACATTAGGATTTGTCTCTGCAATTTGCATGTAGAGATATGGAATAATATTTACCAATTCTATTGTACATGTATAATGTTTACTAGTAGTTTTATTGTGTAGTCAGTTAGAGTGATATAACGTAAATTGGAAAGGAAAGACATTCTTCTTTTGATGAAAATAGTTAGCAACATAGGAGTAAGCTATGATTTTCGAGAAGTCTCAAGGGGCATGCCTTCGGGACCAAAAGTAGATGCCATATCCAAAGGCATAGATATCAAATACACACACAACGTGTTGTTACATATATGGTTGTGCATTACAAATCCAATGAGGGGATGCCAATACTAGATTGACTAGACTGTACAAGACCAAATAGTCTATGAAACTTCAAATGTGGGCAGTCCTAGCATCCTTGAAACTAATCCTTAACTAAGTAGATTACGTGGATGTAAATTTGCTCTCAAATTCAAGTGTCTATCTATTTAGGGATTATCCAAAATCTTTTTCTTATAGATGTGTTAAAGAATTACATGCATAAATTGTAGCTTAACATATAAAACTTAATGTTCACATAAGGAAAGAGGAGAAACACATAAAGCATGAAAGAAGATGACAAGACATGATAACACAGTTCGTCCGACTTGGACTACGTCTCTGGGCCCTGCTCGATGAATGGAAAGTACTTCATTCATTAAGTGGCATGAGAAAGAAGAGTACAAGCATCAGTTACAAAAAAGAGTACAGTGCCATTGCGTTCGTGGCATCAAGAAGTGTTGAAACCATATAAAATTTGTCAAATTTTGACAAAGTCAAAATTTTGCTCTCCTGCAAAATTTTGCCTCTAACTACGTGCACTACCTCCTCTACCTGGGCACACTAACAAACTATGTTTATGTATAAAATCGTCGACAGATTTTCGTAAGTTCCTATTGTGGTGCATTAGTTGGGGATCCGATTAATAGGGAGGAGGTTGGGTGGTCAAACCCCACCTCCTCCTATTTTTCTTACATCATAAACCCATTTTTTTTCTTAAATAGATTTTTGGTTGGGTCATGCATTAAGTTGCATGTTCGGTGTGTTTTGGGTTGGGTATATGCGCCAATGGCTAGCCCACCCATTTATGATGTTTGTTTTTTGGTGAGCCCCATTCCATGGGATGATTGTGGTGGTTTCGGGGGAGGGGTCAGGGGTCATGGACCGCCCCTCCACTACATAGGTTGGTTATGTGCGGATGAGGGTTATGAGTTGGGGTTGTAGAGTTGCTGGCCCGCCACCCCATTTTTTTATATTTTTTTCGTTAATAAAACAAATTATGTGTTTTTTGAAATTCGGTTTTTTTGACCGAAGTGGTCATTTTTACAGGGAAACAATTTTGCCCAAAATCTAGTCAGAGTTGGCTAGATTCCATCCACTGGAAGAGGTCAAATTGTGTCTTTATTAAGCCTTCCCAGTCATCAAAAGTCAACTTGACTTTGACTGCTTCTATCTCCTTCATCTGGAGTAGGATTGGAGTGTTGTTCTCACTGTTGGAATCGGAGTGACGAGCACTTCGATCTGATGTCAAGTTCATCACCTTTTTGCCACTTTGTATTTTGATATTTTTCCATGCCACTGTGCTTGGAGATTCACCTGGATCAATCCCCCCCATTGAGGAGCTTTTGGACCACCAAAAGCTTTATCAATCAATTGGCAAGTGAAGGAATTGTTCCCTCACTCTTTCTTTTTCCAGCCATTTTGCCTTGCTAGGGTGCATCCCCTTGAAACCAACTTTAAGGTATTCCACATCTCATCGTCATGAAGCCATGGTTCTTCTATCAAGGATGATGTCATCAGGTAACTCATCGAGATACTCTGGTGAAAATTCATCAACTATAGGAACTGTGCCCACCTCTTCAGTGTCCATCACTAATGGTGGCTCATATAGCTTTAAGTTCTCCACATTCACTACTGAGTACATTTGCGTATATATCTACAAATTTAGATGAAAGACATTGTTTCCAATCTTCTCCAAGATGGTGAATGGACCATACTAAATTGGTCACAACTTGAAATTGATAGACGACTCAGTGTTTGTTATGTCGAGCCTTGTACCAAGCTTGACTTTTCTCCAACTACTCCTGTCTTGCTTGGTGAATCAACTAGATCCACTGAATGAACTACTGCACTTTGTCCATATCATCACGTCCACTGGTGTCATCTTCCCTTCCAAAGACCATATCAAAAGGATCTTTTGGCAGGTAGCCAAAACATGTCTCAAATGCTGAACGATGTGTAGATGAGTGCACTACTCGGTTGTAGGAATGTTGCATATATGGAAGATGCTCAAGACAAAACATAGGATGTTTTCCACAATAGCCTCACAACATGTGTACAATGGTGTGGTTGACAACCTCTATCTGTCTATTAGATTGTGGATGGAATGTTGTGCTTCTTTTCTTGGTGACCATCATCTTCCACAATTTGGTCCAAAACTCTTCAAGAAAGTGAGAGTCCTGATCTGACATGATCGATGTGGGCAACCCAAAATGGACCCAAATATGTTGAAAGAAAAGATGAGCAGTTTGGTCTGTAGTGATGTTCTTTTTAGAAGGCATTAAAATACACATCTTACTAAAACGGTCAATGACAACATACAAGTAGTCATGACTTTTTCTAGACAAAGTCAAACCTCCTACAAAATCCATGGACACTCTTTCCCATGGACAACTCGGAAAAGGGAGTGGTGTATAGAGCCCGAGTTTTCTATTAGAGGGCTTTGAAACAGAGCACATCACACAACCCTTTACATAATGAGTCACAATGTTCTTCATATGAGGCCAAAAACAAAATCTTTGTACATGACACAAAGTTTTTTCAATACGAAAATGACTAGACACAATGGAGGTGTGGGCCTCCTGAAATACATGTACCCTTTCCCTTGTGGGTATGCACAATTTGCCAAGGTGATATAACAATTTCCCCTACAAGTGATAGTTTTCCACCTGTGAAACATGGGTCAGTTTTTCATAAATATCCATAAATTCATCATCATTAGCGTATTGTTTAGCATAACCTTCAAAAGATAATGAAGCATTATGAAAAATAATAGAAGCATAAATAGGAGGGTGAGATACCATATAGGCCACATTATTACTAGTGCCCTTCTTATAATTTATTACTAGATGAAACTGTTGAACAAAACCCATCCACTTGAAATGACGAGATTGCTGCAACTTGGTTTATGACTGAAGATACTGCAAGGGCTGATGATCTGCATGGATGATGGTCTCCTTACCGATTGGGTAGTGTTTCCACTTTTTGATACTCTGGACCAAGGCATATAACTCCTTGTCATAACTGGGATAGTTTATCACAGCCTAAGAGAACTTCTCTGAATGGTAACATATCGGCTTCTTTTTCTACATCAGTACAACTCCCATGGCATATCCGCTAGCATTTGTTTTGATCTTGAATGACTGTTGGAGATCTAGTAAGGCCAAGATCAGTGTGGTGCTAATCTTTTCTTTCAATGTTTTGAAGGACTTCTACTACATTCCTCTCCATTGAAAGACTTGCTTTACACTTGTTAATGCGTTAAGTGCTACAATAATAGAGAAATTAGCAATAAATTTCCTCTAATACTGTACTGCATCCAAAAAGCTACAAACCTCAGTTACACTAGTAGGTTTAGGTTAATTTACAATTTGTTAAACTTTAGAAGGATCAGTTTTTAACTCACCATGACCAACAATATGACCTAGGTAAACCAAAGAGGTTTTCCCAAACTCACACTTTGACAATTTTACATAGAGTTTTTCATTTTTCAGTACATCAAACACTTTATTTGCATGTCATACATGCCTATTCCAACTTTTACTAAAGATAATAATATCATCTAGATAGACAAGAACGAATTCATCAATGAAAGGCTTAAAAAAATCACTCATGACCCTCATGAAAGTGGTTGGAGTGTTGCAAAGTCTGAATGGCATCACCATCCATTCGAACAACGCTTGTTTGGTCTTCAAGGTGGTTTTCCACACATCCTACTCTACAATTCGGACCTGGTGATAACCACTATGCAATTCCAATTTGGTGAAATAGGTAACATTCTTTAACTGATCTAATAAGTCATCAATGCAAGGAAGAGGGTAACAATTTTTCACCATGATTTTGTTTAGTGCTCGATAATCCATGCACATCCTCCATGTGCCATATTTCTTCGGCACTAAGACAATCAGTGAGATGCATGGAGAAGTGCTCGGTCTGATGACCCCTTGGTTCAATACTTCTTGCACCTGCTTTTTGATCTCCTCCATCTCAATGGTTGGATTTACCTCTTCGGAGGTAATCCCCTTTGTTCTTGAAACAAATCATCATAATTATAAATTAATTCATAAAATTCCTTTTTATGCACATGATCACAACCCTGGAAAGCATGAGATAATTCTGTATCTTTTCCCCTTACAACCATAAGGATGCAACCCTTACTAGAATTCATCAACCTCTTCATTTGTCCTGCACTTACAAGGATGACATTGGTTTTAGTTTGATGAGCCCTTACAATATATTCTACCCCATATTTTGAGATTTGGTATTTGTTTTCATGACAGAAGAATATTTCCTTTCTATCATATATATATGGACTCCCTAACACCATGCCAAAGATATCCAATGGTATCACATCAAGTTTTACCGCATCCACTAACTTAGAAGTGATCACAAGTTTAACCTTCCACTGCTTAGTTATAATCAGTTCTGCTTTATCATGTATCCATCCAAGTGGGTAAGGTTTTTGGATGTGGTTTGATTTCCAAGCCTAGCTTCTTTACCAAGGACTCTAAAATTAAGTTTTCTTGGGATCCGGTATCAAATAGAGTTTCCACTTTTCTATGATTTATTATAACTCTAATATGAAATAGTTCAATTATCTTTCATTCATTAGGAAGACACTCATCTATTAAAGTAGTGCCTTCATGTGATCCAAAATTAGCATGAGGTGTAAGAGTATCTTTTGTTCCTGCTACTATGATCAATGCTTCATCTCCGAAATCGGATCCAAGGTCTTGCTGCACAGTTGCAACTTTCTTTTGCTTGCCTTTTCGTCCATACTTCTTTAGTGTCTTTTTTAGATACTGTTTCCAACAATGATTGTCGTCATGACCTTCCTTTTTGCAGTGATTGCAATAATGTCTTTCTCCTTCATCTTTCTTGGTTGATGTAGTCCTCTTCTCCTTCCCCTTTCCTTTCACTTTGGTTATTCCATTTGGAGATTTCAAAGGTGGTTTCTTGAAATGATCATCTATTTCATTTTTTCCAATGTTCTCAAGATGGATTGCCTTCACATTAAGGGATCCAATAGTAGTTGGTTAAAAGAATAATAATGAATGTCTAAGGTAAATATGTAATGATCCAATATACTAAGTTACTACTTCAGGTGAGTCAAGTGCGATGTCCAAAATAAGTGCTTGTCTTCTAAATTCCTCTGTAATGCTTTGCACATCGTGACCTCTGCCGTTCCTTAAGTATTGCCAATCCATTAAGGTTTTTTGTTTATAACCCAAGGAATATAATGGCTCCTTTAATGTAGAGATCAAATTAGGCCATGAGGAAAGAAGATTACCCACACTCTTACTATTTCGTAATTTTCTCTCCCACCAAATTAGAGCGGTGCTACTCAGCCAAAGAGAGGCCAGTTGAATATTTGCCTCATCCTCTTCGATCTGCAGAATCCTGTAGTAGATTTCAATATGCCTAATCCAGTTGTTAGGCTTTTCTACATTACTTTCACTGTTAAACATGGGAAGATCAAATTTGGCATCTAATTTAAAGAACGGTTTCTGAGATGCATCCCTTGAATTTCTATGATGATGGTGATGAGAGGAAGAAGAACTTTCACTCATGGAAGGAAAGGGAGGGGGTTCTTCTCCACCATTTCCATGCACCGAACCTTGTTCTTCTAGTTTTCTCTCTTCTTCTTTCTCCAACATTGAAAGAAACTGACCAACATTCTTTACCATTGTATAGAAGGTTTTGCAAAAATTGTGCTCCTCTTCATGGCAAACCTCTACATCTGTCATGTTTCTCCTTCAATGTGCATGCCCCGCTTCAGGATCGAAAGAAATTAGTTTCCCTTCGCCTCTTTGGATCCTGTTTCTTGTTAGCATACAAACATGCAACTCACATCTAAAAAAAGACCTTCTCTGATACCACTTGATCCAAAATCTTTTGCTTATAGATGTGTTAAAAAATTACATGCATAAATTGTAGCTTAACATAGAAAACTTAATGCGCACAAGAGAGAAGAGGAGAAACACATTAAGCATGAAAGAATACAACAATACATGATAACGAAGTTTGTCCAAATTGAATACATCTCCGAGCCCTCCTCGATCAATGGGGAGGTCTTCATTCACTGAGTGGCATGAGAAAGAAGAGTACAAGCATCAGTTACAAAAAAGAGTTTTATACTTCCATATTGAAAAATGGCTAAAAAATGTATAACTATGATGGAGAAATGGACAATGCCATTGTGTTCATGGCGTCGAGAAGTGTTGAAACCATATAAAATTTGTCATATTCTGACAAAGTGAAAATTTGGCTCTCCTACAGAATTAAGCCTCGAACTGCGTGCACTAGCTCCTCTGCCTGGGCCCATTGACAAACTATATTTAAGTATAAAATTGCCGGTAGATTTTCCCAAGTTCCTGTTGTGGTGCTTTGGTTGGAGATCTGATTAATAAGGAGGAGGTCAGGTGGTCAAACCCTACCTCCTTTTTTTTTTTACATCATAAACCAATTTTCTTTTAAATAGATTTTTCTTTGGTCGTGCATTAAGTTGCATGTTGGGTGTGTTTTTGTTTGGGTCCATGCCCTAAGGGCCGATACACCCATTTATGATGTTTCTTGTTTGTTGAGCCCCATTTCATGGGACGGTTGTGGTGGTTCCGTGCGAGGGGTTGGGGATCATGGCCTGTCCCTCCACTATATAGGTTGATTATATGCAGATGAGGGTTATGAGTTGGGGTGGTTGGGTTGGTGGCTCGCCACCCTCTTTTTTCATAAATTTTTTTGTTAATAAATCAAATTATTAATTTTTGGAAATTCATTTTTTTTATCGAAGGGGTCATTTTAACGGGGCAACAATTTTGCCCACAATCTAGCCGGATTTGGCCGGATTTCATCTGTCAGAAAAGGTCAAATTGTGTCTTTGTTAAGCCTACCCAGTCATCAAAAGTCAGCCTAACTTTGACTGCTTCTATCTCCTTCATTTGGACTCAGATTGGAGTGTGTTTGCACTATTGGAATAAGGACGACGAGCACTTCAATCTGATGTCAAGTTCATCGCCTTTCTACCACTTTGAATTTTCAGCTTTCTCCATGCAACTTTGTCTAGAGATCCACCTAAATCAAGGGAACTACGTTGGGTAGTTGTTAACGTCTATGTGGATTAGCAATGTTATCTTCCGATCCTCGCCTTGTGATTCACATTCCGAATGGAATCACATTGTACAAGTCGTCATGTCAAGTTTCTTATTGAAGACTTCTACTGGAAACGACATCCCACCTTCTTCTACAAACATAATTAATATTTTGCCCATTTTTTGGAAGGGCATAACTTGAAAGTTGGTATCAAAGCGTATATGCCTTGTGGTCACTCCTGATAGTAATATTACTATGGAGATTTCTACATTCCCCTTAGAAATAAGTCCCTTTGTATGCATCATTTATGAAAAGAATGTTTGTTTTATATTGCCAAAATACAAGCTATGTTGAAAACTTATAATGTATAAATTCTTCATTTTAACTTTGTTCCACTATATATTGGATTTTTAGGCATTCTAATCATTTTGTCGCATGTTTTAGATGAAAGGGAAAGAGATTAATGCTAAGTGCAAGTTTTATGGCGATCACATGCAAGTGCACAAAGATAATTCTTACATCCAGTTCTGGGCAAGGTAAACTACTTCCTTCGTATGCATTTTGTTGTGTATACCAATCTTCAAGAATAGATGTGAAGCAACAAAATATATGGATACATGCTATGATAGGATTAAGTCTAGTAGATGAAAATTATGTCATAACAAAAACTATTCTTGATTGTAGAGGATAGGAAGTACAGATTTATTTGATAGCAGAGGAATGCGATAATAAATTCTGAAGGATATGATTTCAAAACTCATAATTGACTTGTCTTAGATATCATTATATGATTTTTACAAATTTACTGGCATCATGTTTATACATGCAATCGTTGCCTTGATATTTTGAAGTAATTTGTGATAGATTGTTTGCAAACAAATTAGCATGTTCTGTATCAAATCTAGAATATAAGTTTTAAAGTGTCCTCAAATTTAGGGGGAACAGCTTTTTTATGGAAGTGAGGAGTTGTTAAAAAATTTCATCTTTTCCTTCACTTTTTGTTTGTTTGTCACAATACCCAATGACAGAATATTTGTAAACAAGAATCTTAAGCTATGGAAGCATTGAATTACTTATAAATGGTGCTTCTCAAGAACTCTCTTATGAATAGGCCACAACAGATAATTGTATCCCAACATGTTGGAAATTTATGAAATTATTAGGAAACTTGAAATTTCATATGAAATTAAGATTGGAATTATATTTTAATAAATCAAGATAGAAATGACATAACTCTTCACCTAATTCTTTAAAGTGTGCTAGCTCAATGGAAGAGTGATTGCCTTACAACCAGGAGGTTGGTGGTTCGATTCCATTGTACGCGAGTATGAATTATTCAAGATTTTGTAGTTTATTTTTAATTAAATTTTTTTTATATCCATTTATTTCAATGGTGAGATATTTATGGATTCATTGTTTTATATTGTCTCTGGAGAGACAAAATTGATATTTAAAAAATTATAGGTAGTATTAAAAACATATTGTCTCTAAGCCGAGTGTTGTGAGACAAAAATGAAATTGTCTCCTATGAGACAAAAATGTTTGTGTTATATATTGTCTTTATAGAGACAATTTTTTAAAACGACAATCTTTGAAACAATGATTTTTAAGACAATAAACTTTAAAACAATAATTTTTTAGACACCCACTTAAACACAATATTTAAGACAATACACAAGTTTTGTTTTTTCTCAAGTTAAGACAATTTAACCAAGAAAGGGTCTCAAATATTGTCTTGAAGCCTCGTTTATGTAGTAGTGTTATGAAGATGGGAATAAATATTTTACTCATTAGCATATTGTAACCTGTGCTGAATTATAGAAACGTTTATGTAGTAGTGTTGTGAAGATGGGAATAAATATTTTACTCATAATACAGAGGTTTCCCTCAAGAAAGTATATGTAACACTCCTCAGTGAAAATTAAATAGTTAATTTACTTATATAGTAGTAATTTAGTGAACTTAAGGGAATTTAATATGTGAAGTTTATTTTGATTTTATTTTAAAATTGCTTATGTTCGACTAGAGAAATTTGCTGCGAAAAACACTAAGTGAAATTTTCACTTACCAAAAATTAGAGACATTTACTCCAATCCCTAGAAACAATGTAAACTTTGAAACGGGAACTATAAACTCAAAACGCGAACTCTGGCCCAAAAACCCCCAAAAAAACATCAAAAACAGTGCTAAAAACGAAAAGTGTGTATATTGTAAGGATGTTTTTTTTTTTTAGGTGCCAATTTTGAACGTGTTTTAAAAAGGGCGGTGACTACGAAATTTACTACGAAATTTTCGTGCAAAATATAGCTTCAAAAGGAAAGTGATGCTAGTGGAATAACGTTTTTTTTTTTAGGGTCAATTTTCAAACTTTTTAAAAAATGCTAATAAAACCAATTTTTTATGTCTCAAACAAAGTTAATTTTTAAGGAAAAAACACATTAATGTTTCTGGTAGAATATCATTTTTCTTTACTAAGTATAAATTTAACATGTTTTCAACCACACCATGCTAGATACAAAAGAAATTGAAATTTTTTCAGCTATAAAATTAAAAAACCATGACATTATGAACAAACTATATCACTCAATGAAATCAAAAGTCTTTATTTGTATACTGAATAAAACAGACATTATATATCTAATTTGATATTGCATTGTAGATATTTAAACAATAAAATTTATCATACTTAAGACATAATCCAACAACATAAAAATGCTTCATAACTTCTCATTTAACAACATATGGAAAACATTATTTTATTTGAAGATATGATGCATACATCAGTTATATAATCTGTCTTAAACAATTATTCAAAATCACTCATATTTTCTTGCACACCATCACAATTCACATCTTTAGATGAGTGACTGGATGCTGACGAAGATGTTCCTTATTCTTCTCTTTCATCAACTAGTGCCCCATCTGAGTCCACATGCATGCCCAACATTCCAGGTTTCGAAAGTCTTCTAGATCTACGACTGGTTTTAGCAGACTCCCATGTCAACACTATTCCTTCTAGTAACAACCTTTTCAGAATCTCTATCTTCTTGAATCGAAGAGTTCCTCTATTTGTTAAATTGAAGTCATAAACAAGTATGTCAACATCCTCCAATTGTAATATGTCTGTGCGGCGACGATTTATATTTGTACCCTTTCTTTTTCTTTTTCCACCATTTTTTTTGTCAACTACCATCTCTGGCTTATACACACCATTGAATGGCTGTGTATTTGTGGCATATCAATGTACTTCAACACTTTTAACATCCTCATTTTCTGTAAAGACCTTTATAACTTTAGCAACCCAAAATGGATAGCCTTTGGAATCTCCATCTGCTAGCACTGCAATCATGCAACCCTCCTTAATATCATGTAGTGAACCCCTATAAAGGTCTTCCATGGCTTCACGTTGTGCACGAGATCTTGATGGTTGGCTTGGCGATGGCATAGGCAGTGAAAGATCTGATATATTTTTCAACATCTTGTCAGGTTTTTGGCCAATAAAGATACTTCTGTAGGATGGCCATAATTTTCTCCACACCAAAATGTCCAATGACCCGGCTATAGTGTTCCTGCACAATCAGCTTGGTATGTTCGCTTGAAGAAACACAACGATGGCCTAGGTAGCATAATAATGTATCCTGGAGGTGGAATTCTAGAATTGGCTTGAAATCCACTAGCATCTGGTATGTGGTGGCGAAGTCTGGATCATTTTGTATAGTTGCATCCATTTAGATGTTTTGTGGCCACAAGAGTTGAGAACACTAGTCAGTGTTGCAACTAGGGACCTACTGAGGCAATTTGCAACATGATTGGTACTTCCCTTCTTGCATTTAATGTTCAAGTTAAATTGTTGCAGATATGTAGACCACTTATAATGTCGATCATTCTATAACTTCCCTTACATTTGTGTAAACTAAAAAGGTTGGTGATCTGTGTGGACGATCATTTCCTTCCCCAGAATGTGATGTTTCCATTTTGGACATGCCTACATGATAGAATACATCTCTTTGTCATATTTGGGTATTTCCAAATTGTAGCGAAAAGTGTCTCACTATGATAAGCCATCGAATGTCCTTACTGGGTGAGAACTGCACCAATAACATAATTGGAGGAATTTATCTCAATTTCAAATGGTTGTTACAGTTCTGGCAATGTGAGTAGAGGTGCATAGCAGAGGTGGTGTTTCATCTCAACAAATGCCTTCTATTGGGACTCGAACCAAGAAAACTTGTATTTCTCTCCACCCTTCGTAACTTGACTCAAAGCCCAAGTGATATGAGAGAATCTCAACATGAACCTCTAATAAAAATTAGTGAGGCCCAAAAATTTGCGAACCTCTTTTAGAGTGTTCGAGGTTAGCCAATCCTAAATGACTCGTATCTTAGTTAGATCCACATGCATGCCTTTCTCATCAATGATGTAGCCCGAATATTAGACCTAGCTCATGCTAAAGGCACATTTCTCCAAGTTGGCACATAATTTTTGTTGTCACATGGTTTGAAGGACCTGTCGAATGTGTTGCAGGTGTTCTTCACAACTCTTGCTGAAGATGAGGATGTCATTGAGATATACAACAATGAAGGAGTTAGTGAAGGGTTGGAAGATGTCATCCATCATCCTCATAAAAGTTGCAGTGGCATTTTTCAACCCAAAATCCATGACTAACCACTAAAAAAGTCCCTCCTTTGATTTGAAGATGCTCTTCCATACATCTACGGGTTCTATTAGAAACTGGTGATAGCATGACTTCAAGTCGATTTTGCTGAAATACTTGGCCCCCTTGAGTTGGTAAAGAAGGTCATCAATCTATGCGATTAGATATATGATCTTGATAGTGATTTTTTTTAGTGCCTAATAATTAATGTAGAGCCTCTAGGTTCCATCCATCTTTTGTACAATTACAATCGGGATCCCACTAGGTCAGGAACTTGGTCGGATGTACCCTTTTTGAAACAACTCCTAGATCTGCCTCTTGATTTCTTAATTTTCTAAAATGGAGAGGTGGTATATCGGCCCATTGCATAGAGGTGCTTTGGGAGTCAGATTGATCAAATTCTTGACCTGACAATGCAAAGGTACCCCTATGGGTGAGGAGAAGATGTCATTGCATTCTTCCACAATCTTATCCACCTCTCGGGGGCCATGGATGTGGCCACTATCTTCCCCTTACTTTCAGAGTGAATTAGAAAGAAAACAATTTTCTCGGTTCAGTAGATGATCTTACTGCATTGTTTAACAGAGATCAAAGATAAGGAGGTAGGTGAGGCTACTTCCAGCATATTGTATAACGTATTTACCAAAGTAATAATAATAGTGTGAAGCTTGGACTCATACACAACATGGCGCCTCCACAAGTATGGTTAGCCTAATAACACATCACAAACTTCAAGAGGAGCAAGAGCACACAATACCTCATCTATGAAGGGCGTGATTCTATAGGGAAGGTCGTACTACTAGCTGACACAGAGATATCGTCCTTGGTGGAGCGACCCGATGGTGTATGGTTACAAGTCTAAGGTGGTTGGTAGGCCCAACTGCTTAAT
>APFE030428729.1:14999-47774 GCA_000404065.3 Pinus taeda
TTACATCATCTCCCAGAAGTTCTCCACTGAAAACTACTCATAAATGGTCAAAACTGGACCATACTGAAAGCTCAATGCAGAGTGTGCGATGCATATCACCTTCCCAGTGTACAAGATGTGATGCATACTGATTTGCTCCTCTATAGAGTGCGATGGTCGGGAATGGACAAATGGCAGGGACAAAAATGCGAGGTGGAAGATCAGGGAATCTTCCAGAAGCTTCCCCTCTGACACTTGCCTCTCTATTTTCGACCAAGGATGAGTAAGAGATCATCATTCTCCAAGTGGAAGCAGGAACTATCAGAGAGAAGACACTAATAAATATCCCAAAAGATGACTCACCCCTCTGTAATCATCTATATATGGATCCCTCATCACAGAGATCCATAGGCTGGAATTTTGTATCTTATAGAGAAGTGTTGTTGGTTTTCTGGTGTACATTCATAGTGTTGGGTGATCTAAGCTTTGCTTGAGGTGAAGAAGGGCTTCCTAGCTGGAGGATGATGCTGGGTCAGAGCACATGGTTGTAATCCTCTTGCTACTTTTCATCTTAATAAATCTATTCTTGTTTCCTTCCATATTCTTGTGTACTACTTTATATATGCATGTATATGGTTAATACACATTTGATCCTGTATTATTTATGAATTTAGATCCTTGTTTCTTGGATAGCAGTATGTTGCTGTGATTCCACAGGCTCTTTTGAAGCTGGGCAGACAAAGAAGAAGCGGCAAAGCTCTATCAAGAAGAAGAAGAAATCAAACGCAAGACTCAGGTTGGTCTTCTATAGACATTTTTGGGCACTTCAACCCCAATCATAAATGTCCATAAACTGAGGGCTCCTAAGTCCCTAAAAGTGTTGCTTCACTGCCTAAAGGAACAAGGTCAGCTGATTACATCATCTCCCAGAAGTTCTCTACTGAAAACTGCTCATAAATGGTCAAAACGGGACCATACTGAAAGTTCAATGTAGAGGGTGCAATGCATATCACCTTCCCAGTGTACAAGAAGAAGCTACGAAGCTCTATCAAGAAGGAGAAGAAATCAAACGCAAGACTCAGGTTGGTCTTCTTGGTTCTCCTCTCGTCTATTTTCATAAAAGGAAACAACAGTAGACTTTGATTGTTTGTTTCTAAGATATCCACCCATCTTAGTGGGAATAGCAACATCCGAGTGGACACTATTCCCATATAACAATGTGGTCAGCAGCCAAGAAAAACCCCAAAACTTCCCCATTTATTCTACGCATTCAGACATGGATTCTTTCTTCTTGTATAACACTGAGATTTGCCCCCCATCTGATGTCAAAATTATGGTCTTAGGCCAAGATGAACTTCTAAATGAGAAATCCGCAATTCAGATTCGAGAAGTCTCTGAGAACAATAAATTAACAGTCACACAAGAGAAATCCCATGAGACTGAAAATCCAAATCTGCCTGCTAAACAAATTAGAAAAGTTCCTGATACTAGTTCCAATCAAGAAAACCTGTGGTATTTAGATTTGATGGATCTGTTAATAAGCTAGGAGCGGGGATAGGCATTTGGATACACAATATCAAGAATGACCATGCTGAAGGACATGCATATAGACTGAATTTCAGATGCACTGATAACATGGCCAAATATGAAGCCCTTCTGCTTGGGCTCAAACTGATTAAAAGCCTAGGTGCATCTAGGATCTCAATTTTGGGGGATTCTGATCTCATCATTCAACAAATGAAAGGTAACTTTATCACAAATGACCTTAGGCTGAGATCATACAGAGGTGCAACAATTGAAATTCTCAACACCTTTTTAGAATTCCAACTGACCAAAATTCCAAGGAATCAAAATTTGCATGCTCACAGTCTAGCTACCTTTGCCAGTACTTGCGAATTGCCATTTAAGCCTAATCACCAATTCTCAGCTGAGATTAAACATAGGCCAACTGTACTTGATAATGTCAAGAATTGGCAAGTATTTGACAGTGACATTCAAATCAATAATTTCCTAACCCTCAAAGAAGAGTTTTCCAGCACAAAAATAGATACAAGTACGATAAGTGAAATGATCAAATGGACACAATTGAGACACATATTTCTGCTGAAACAACAAACTAAATTCTACATCCCACTAAGTTTGCTAAAATAGATTTACAGGAACTTGAAGAAAAAGAATGTAATGATGCTATTGGAGCAGAATATGAAGTGATTGATTTGAAGGATAATTTTCTACCCACAGGCCTAACTCCTCTAGAGGACATTTTTGACTCAAATGAAATTTCCAAGAAACCTAAAATGCAGCCATTAAATGCAAAAATTGAGGAATGTAATATAGGAACTGCAGAGAATCCCAAAATGATAAAATTGTCCAAAGCTCTGCCTCCTGACCAAAAACTAAAGTATATTGAACTATTCAAAGAATTTCAAGATGTTTATGCATGGAGCTACGAGGACCTAAAGTCTTATTATACATTTGTTATCCAACACACCATACCTCTCAAGGAAAACCAAAAACCTTTCAAACAGAAACTTAGGAGGGTCAACCCTGTGCTCCTCCCTCTGATTGAGAAAGAAGTTAAGAGAATGTATGAAGCTGGAATTATTGCACCCATCAGATTCTCAGAATGGATTTCAAATTTGGTGCCCACTAGAAAGAAAAAAAGGAGAGATTAGGCTATGTGTTGACTTGAGAAATCTGAACAAAGTCTCTTTAACGGATAATTACCCCTTACCAAAAATGGATCACATTCTACAAAGGGTAGTGGGAGCTTCTAGGATATCACTATTAGATGGATTCTCAGGTTTCAATCAGATCCTAATGCACCCTGATGACCAAGATAAGACAACATTTACAACACCTTGAGGAACATTCAAATATGTAAAAATGCCATTTGGACTCAAAAATGCAGGAGAAACTTTTCAAAGAACAATGGATATAGCTTTTGCCAAAGAAATCCATGATTTTCTGGTCATATACCTAGATGATCTCACTGCCTTTTCCAAATCAGACCAAGAACACCTAGATCACTTCAGACAAGTATTTTAATTTGCAGAAAATATGGTATATCACTAAATCCAAAGAAATCATTGTTTGGCCTAGAAGAATGAAAATTATTGGGCCATATCATCTCCAAAGAAGGCATTATAATTGATCCGGACAGAATACAAGCTATTCTGCAAGTTCCTCACCCTAGAAACATCAAAGAACTACAAGCTTTCCTAGGGAAGATCAATTTTCTAAGAAGATTCATACCAAATCTGGCCGAGCTGATAATATTGTTGAACAACATGCTGAAAAAAGATTCCAAGGTTATGTGGACAATAGAAGCTAAGCAAGACTTTGAAGAAATCAAAAAGGCTTTGACTCAAACACCAGTCCTTACAAGCCCAAATTTTGACAAGGACTTTATCATATTCTCATTTGCATTAGAACATACAATTGTTGTTGTTTTGCTTCAAAAAGATGAACAGGGATGTGAAAAACCCATAGCCTTTTTTTGCAAGGCACTTAGAGATGCTCCACTCAAATATCAAATCATGGAGAAACAAGCATATGCACTTGTAAAGGCTACTAAGGACTTTAGAGTTTACATCTTATACTCTCATGTGATTGCTTATGTGCCCAACACTATTTTTAAAGACATCCTAACCCAAGAGGGAATCGAAGGCAAAAGAGGCAAATGGATAGCTACCATACTAGAATATGACATTGAAATCAAACCAAAAAAGCTGATAAAGGGACAAGGATTAGCCAAACTTATGACTAAAACGAACTTTTAAGCCCTTTACATAAATGAACTAGATAATGAGCAGGAGATTGCGACTCCACAAATAAATCAAGCCTTTTTACAATCACCCTGGTATGCTGACATATGTTTTGTATTATTAAATGTGCAAGCTCCTCCAGGATTATCCAGAACTAAGAAAATATTTTTGAAAATGAAAGCTTCCAAATTCTATGTTTTAGATCATGCTCTCTTTTGGAAAAATCTTGAAGGTGTTTTATTAAATTGTCTAATCAAAGAAGAAACTGACAAAGTACTTAAAGAGTTTCATGCAAGGAATTGTGGTGGACATTTGTATTGGAAATCAACTACTGATAAAATCCTAAGGGCTCGATTTTATTGGCCCACCCTATTTGCTGATGTAAAGAAATATGTAACTTCTTGCCACAAATGCCAAATCTTTGAAGGCAAGAAGAAGTTACTGCCTCTACCCCTCAAGCCCATTTCCACTGAAAGACCAATTCAACAATGGGGTTTAGACTTCATTGGGGAAATCCACCCTTCATCCTCTGGCCAGCATAAATGGATTTTGACTGCAATAGACTATTTTACCAAGTGGATAGAGGCCATTCCTTGTAGGCAAGCCAATGACTCAGTGATCATGCAATTCTTAGAGACCAATATCTTGTCTAGGTTTGGCTGTCCTAAAAAGATTATAACAGGCAATGTTGCTGCTTTTAAATCCAAGGGAATGATCAATTTCTGCCATAAATACCACATTACTTTAGGCCATTCCACATCCTATTATCCTCATGGTAACGGTCTAGCTGAATCCTCCAACAAAAGCCTGATCAACATCATTAAGAAGGTCTTGGAGGAGAATAAGAAAAATTGGCATAAAAAGCTTATCAATGCACTATGGGCAGATAGATTGACTACTAAAACATCCATTGGAACAAGTTCCTATGAATTGGTTTATGGTATGGAGGCAGTATTCCCTTCTTCTTTGGGAATCCCAGTGATAAAGTTGCTACAAGAAATACAGGCAAAACCTAATGATATCCAGAGGAGAATTAATCAAACAATTCATTTGCAGCAAACAAGAGAGGAGGTATATCAAAGATCTCAAGTTCTATAAGAAAAGCTTAAAAATATATTTGATAAAATAACCAAAGCAAAGGATTTCTTCATTGGGGATAAAGTTTTAAAGTAGGATTATAGAAGAGAAGATAGGGGAAAACATGGAAAATTTGATTTCCTGTAGAGGAACATTTATCATTCAGACTCTACAAGGAAACAATACCTACTTTTTGAGAAACCTGGATGGTACAAAGGAAGATGATGGGCCAGTCAATGGTCGAATGCTGAAGCATTATTTTGATCCAGTTTGTTGAGATATCAACACTTTAATTTGTACATAACAATGTTTACTTTCTGCAGTTTATTACAGCAATAAAATAGGGAATATGTATAATAGATTTTGAGGAATAGTCAAGAAACTGCCCTGCCTTTTAGTGCCACCTATTAGTTCATCAGAAGAATTAAAGAAGCAGACTTGGGAGCTGTAAATATGAGAACAAATAGTCAAACAGAGTATCCAAAACAGAGTTGCAATTATTTGAATGAGTTCATGAGAAATACATAGATATTGCAGAGGTACAAGTTTTGTTGGCAACAAAGGAAGAATTTCATAAAACAGCAAGAATTGAATATAAGGCCATCTGACCTACTGTTCTTGACTTTTCACCAGGAAAAGCCATCCCCAAGTGGAGCCACTGTTAGGTTCCTATACCAATAGGTTTCATTTTTCATGATTGACTAGAGAAGTGCCAAATATGTTCATCCTTTCCATGCTGCAAAGGTTCCATATTTTGTAAACAAACGAAGAAAATTAAAAAATGAAAAGAGGGTATGCCCTAAAATAAAAATCAAAGGGCAAAAAGAAGGAAATGGTCAAGAGAAAAATTAAAGGAATGAACCCCAAACAAAAGACCAGGAAAGTCTGCTAGTTCAAATGCCACTACTGTTCCATTTTTGAATAATTTCATTATATACAGTCAGTTAACTTTTTCCACAGTTGATGAATAGCCAGATAGCTCAATCCTGGCTAGATCATGTTCGAATTTACTTGTCATATAATAGAGAATAAAGGTCTATCCAAATAGTTCAAGCTTGGCAGGCAGGTAGATAGGTAGAGAAGCAAAAGATCCCAACTGTTTAATCTGGGCCCTTGGAAGAGATAAGGGTAGATTTAGATAGGAGGGAAGCTAAAAGAAAAGAAGAGAACCAAGGTTTGCTAGTTCAAATGCACCCAATGAAAATGAAGAAAAAATGTTAGGTGTAATAGCATGGGTAAGTAGTTTTGATGTTGCAGAAGCAACTGCATGAGTGATCTTCTTTCTCAAAGATAGTTCATCTTTTATTGGAATCACAAATACCATGGCAAAGTGTGGTGACAAATCAGATGTTGCATGTCTAACTTCCCCTCATTCCCCTCACAACAATCACTTACTAACATCCCACCAGGATATTGAGACCTGCTCAAAGTCCCTAAACCACTCCATCTCAATTGAAATTTGGACAAAGTAATGTTTTCTCCACGAGCCAAGAAGCCACATTTCTTGTGTAAAATTTTTCTTCTATTGACCCTCCCTATAGCCTAAGTTTTCACCTTTCAAACTTAGTGCTTTGCTTAAAACATCATACCTTTCATATTAACATTCTAATGTTATTATATAGCTCCTATATAAATGTTTCCCCGCCCCTATGGTATAAAATACATAAAAAATCCCTAAAAATTTAAATATCCCTACCCCCGGCCTAGTATGCTCATATACTATGGTTCACGGGAATTATTGGTTCATTTGGAACCACATAATAACCCTCCGCGCATAAAATGTCGGGTTTCATTTAACATTGGTTAAATGAATAACCATACCCCAAAAACCTCGCTAACCAAATTTTTACACGCCCAAACATTACAAAACGTTGAAATGTTATGGCGGGACCCGTGCCATAGCCACCCGCCAGCTTTAATCGCTGCCAGCCGTCCGATCATCGTCTACAGATCTGATGACCCACATGGATATTAGACCCCCTTGCTTGCTGAGCAATAGCGTCTGGGGGATGGGCGGTATTTCTGCCATATGAGAGACGCGTGTCAGCTTCTCGGCGTGATCGGAGCCCCCCCCTCCAAAACCACCATGGCCCAAAGGTGATGCAGGGAATACCGCTTACCGCCCCACTGCCTCCTCGCTGACGTCATGCCCACGCCATCAGCTAATGTCACATCCCCGCCGCCGCCTATCTATCCACCATGTCACATCCTCGTCATCTACCCATGTCAGCGCCATGTCACCACCTCACCTCTGTGTCACCCGCCATGTCATCCGACACATCATCTTCCGTACCCCGTTACACGACAAAATTACGTCATGCTGACGTCATCCGACAGAAATGCGCCAAAGCCCACCAAAGTCAAATTTTTTGTTAAAAAGAGGTAAAAGTGTCATTTTTACTCATTTTTTGTTTGTCTCCTCTATGCGACCTGTGCATGCCGATTGACGTCTAAGAGCATTCATTCGACCACACATTCTGCCACCCAGCAAATTTGTTCCATAGCTCGGCCCCTCAGCTCGGTTTGCCACCTGCAAATCGCACATTTCACTGTTAAAATAGGTATTTACCTACATTTGTTCCCGAACCCTGTGTTTTTATGTTTCCTTTGCTAAATCACTAAAAATGCCAGAATTTGAGTTAAAATTCATCAAAAAACCTGCAAACAGGCAAACCTTTACCACTATGTTGCCCAATTTTTACTAAAATTCCTGCAGACTCTGTCTCCCTCTGCAAATTTCTTCCACTGAGTCGAACTTGAGTTCACTCTGGTTGGAGATTGCCGAAGGAAAAGGCCCTAAACTGTTTCCATCCATCTCTTGCTGAAAAAACTCTGCGAGCTACGTTTTCCTCTACAATTTTTACCGAGGGAGTTAATTCTGAAGTCGAATTCGGTCTGTGGTTCTGGGAGAAAATCCACAGAGCTATTGCTTTGACTATTTTACTTACACAGACCCAAATTTCCTAGTTTCAAAATCACAGAATTAAGCTATGGAAGCTCCAGTAGCCTTAAATGTTACTCCTCTCAATGCACCCCACAAGGAATTGGAATCACTGCCTTTGGCCGATAGGGATTATCAAATCCAAGACTTAGTTGGTGACAAAAACCATCTCCAAGCATTCTATAAGCTCAGGAACAATTATCTAAACAAAAATGATTTCTATGGAATATGGGAATCAAATCTACCCATGTACTACCTCCCCTCTGTCAATGTTTTCCCTGATATAATTCACCTCTATTGTGAGAACTATGAACCAACCCAAAGGGCAGTCAAAACTCCATCTGGAACTACCCTCTTTCATATAACTCCTGACTCCATAAATCAAATGCTAAACTTCAAACCAACTCAACTTCTCTTTCCTCTTACTATGAAATTCTTGCTTGATGAAGGTCCCAAACTCCCCAGCTCAGAGATAGCTCGAATTGCCCAAGTATTTATGAAACCAAATTGTCAGCCTATAGAGCCACATCCTTTTCACTATGTATGGTTCAATGAAGTGGGTAAATTACTTGTTGATATGATATCTTATATTCTAGGGTTCAAGAAAAGTGAATATATTGATGAAACTATATTAGTCTTATTGTCCATATTTACCCCACGGCAGCCCTCTGCTGTCAAATACAACTATGCTAAATTCATTGCCAACAAGATCCATGACCAGCTCTTAAATCTAGATAGGGAGGGAGTCTTCAAGTACTCATCCTACATCTATCATCTATTCCTATATTATCAGCCAGACAGTTTCCAATTTCCCATCAGAAAATTGGACTCTAAAGGAGAAAAGAGGTCTGTGATTTTTTGGACCTCAGCCTTTCATGAAGTCCACAACTCTCCTTACTCTTACTATGAGTTTATTGACATGTTTATATATCCATTCTCTTCTCTCCTGATGAGAACTCCTCCTCCTAGACTGTCTTATGATATGCAGAAAATATTACAGCTCTCAAAAAGCTACAAAATAGGTGACTGGTACTTCTACCAGAATCACACTGTTATCAGGATATATGGCTGTGAGTTGTGCCCCTACAAGCTGCCAAAATATGTGCCAATGAGACTGTTTGCCTTGGAATATTTTAGGCAATTTATCAATTCAGATTTGACTCATTTTCATAGCACCAAGAAAAAGGCTCAGTTGAAATTGAGAGACCAGTTAGGATCCTATGTCATGAACAAAAAGGAAGGATGGCAAGATGCTGATCAGATATTGGGTGAAAAACTCAAACTAAAAAGAAGCTTTTGGTGGGTAGCCTATGACCCAAATGGCTTTATCAATGCAAGAAGAATAAAATATAGGCTGTTAGTCTATGAACATTGCAAGATCCCTTAAATAGAACAATTTGCCAACCAATATGAGTGGGTAGAAGGCACACTAATCGAACAGCTCACTGAAGAAGAAAAAAAGGGAACAAACTATGAAAAATCTAGAAAAGACTCTTGACTTAGATTCGTTTGGGCAGGTGTCATTCAAAGTCCCACAACAAACTGGAGAAGGCACATCAACTGCTGCAGCTTCACAACAAGCTGCCCAAGAAAGGACTACACCAACAGCAGGGACAACAAAGGGCAAGGAGGTAGTAGATACAGAACAAGAAACAATGAAAGACAAGCCAACTACCTCAAAGGAACAGGGTCAAGGGCAAGCCCCTTCACTACAGACAGAGGCACCAGAGGTACCAGCATTACAGACTCCTCTCAGTGAGGAAAGGAGCAAGAAAAGGGATAGAGAAGAGGCCACACCTGTAAGTGGATTAGCGGAGCAGCCAGAGGCCAAACACCAAAGAGTATATCCTCTACCTCAAGAGGAAATTATTGAAGAAATAATAGAAAGCCCAAGAGAGGAGAGGGAAACCATCCAACAGACATCCGCCAACTCTCACAGACATGAAATGGAGAGGCAACATGGTATGGAAGTTTCCTCCTCAAGGCCGCAAAGTAAGCAACGTTATGATATTTAAAGAACAGTCATGGACATTAAGGCCTAGAATGAGCCATTGAGACTACAACTTTATGATCAATTTCTCAAAATGACACCCTATAAACAACAAAGACTAATGACAGCATATGACATTAAGGAGGAAAAAATGATCTTAAGTCATTTCAAGCCTATAGTTCAGCAACCATAGTGAGCTGCTGACTACATAAGAACAAATCTAGAGGTCCTCACCAAAGACATACACCCGATGGACCAGATTGAGATGCATAAGCAAACAGGTGAAATGGTCTATGCTACATTGCCAGACAAGGCAATGCTGGCCCACCAACTGAAGGATTCATTAAGTAATACATCTGCCCAATTGGATTTGGAAAAAATATCTTCCTTGGCTAAAGACAACAAAATAAATACCTTAGAAGAGATAATTATTGAGCTGGGACATGATCCCAAGGATGTTAAGGGCATCAAAGCACTGATTAAGAAAAAGGAAGAAGATATTGTTGCACTTAGGAAGCAATTGAAGCTGCCTGTTACCATGCACCCACAAACTACAGAACTTGCACAAGAAAAGGCAGAAGAAGACATGATGGATTTGCTGATGAGGATGAATCAAAGGCTAACTAAAATGGAGTAGGAACTGGAGAAAGAATTGCAAGCCAAGCAGGGAGAGTCAACCTCCCAGCCACTTGAGACAACTCCAACAGTTACCACTACTCCTCCCACCATTGCAGCAGCAATCCCTCCCACTGTCCCAGCATCAACAATAGGTACATATGCCCCAAATACTTCAGCAACAACAACAACAACAACACCAAATACCAGCATGAGCATGGAGGAACTGATGAAAGCAGTAAAAGAGTTAGAACTCCAAATGCCAGAGCTGAAATAGGCCAAAGAAAAACTAGCCAAGCTAGAGGTAAGCTATGATAAATCAAAAATAACTATGGTAGAGAAAACCAAAGAGGTAAATGCCTTAGAGAATAAGGTGAAATCCTTGGAGAAAGATCTCACTCTTCATAAACCTCTATCAGAAATCAAAAACAATTTTGTGGACCAAAATTGGCCAGTCCATCATTGATCAATGGCAATCAATACAGACTATCCATGAGCAAATTTAATTGAGAGAAATGGCCCAAGTAGAGATACAAAAGGCCAGAGAATCATTGGGAAACATGCCCGAGCAGGCCAATAGACTAATTCATTTTTTGAATACTCACACCAGGGAACAACTAGTAGTTCTAGAGATCAGGGACAGAACAAGCACCATTTTGACAGTGAAAAAGGTGCTGACCATGAGGAAGTTTATATAGAATCTTGAAAGAAAGTGCCAAGAAATGCAGATAGAAATAAATGCCTTCACAGAGAAGTTTACAGTCTTGCAGAACAAGGGTCTACCCAGCGTATTGACTAGCAATCGGAGACTGTTGACACATGAACAATATGCTCACAGGGTAAACACATTTGTTGCAAATCAAATCACAGCATCATCAAGCACTCCACAAGACACAACACCCCCCTCTGGATAGAGCTTATATGACAAGTTCGAAAATCTGTTCTACATTGAGCATGAAATAATACATCTTTTTGAAGTCCAACCTAGCTTCTATAGGTATACTAAAGCTGATGAAACATTGATAAAACTACAAAGACACCAATTACCAACAGACCAATGGTAGCAAAGCATGTTGGAGGTTTTACCAAGGTAGCTCTAATTTTCCTTTATCATCTGCATTTAATCAAATGTCAAAACATGTGGCACATACCATAAAGATGAAAACAGAAGGGGGAAATCAAGTTGGGACTATAGCTCATTAAAAGCAGGGTCACGCACAGATGAAAGAGCCAGTACAGCAACTCAGCAACGCCAATAAAAGAAAGACTATCAGCCGACTCACTGGGTGTAAAAGTCAAACATATTTGATCAATTAAAGTGGCCAGCACAACGACAATTACTTCTGCATTTATTTCTACCTATTTCCAATAGCATTTATTTCCCTTGTAAAAGTAGATGGATGAAGTAATTGCTTGATATTTTCTCTATGAGATATTTTGTAACTCTTTTTGTACAAATACCTCCCTGTGAGATGTATGCAGGGTTGGTGATTTCTCTTCTAGACTGCGTTGTAACTCTGAGAACTCTTCTGAATAAAAGGCAGCCGGAATGCATTGTTGATGAACTGAACTCTTTGGATGTGGGATTAATGACAGTAGACTATGTTGAAGAATTCTCGAATTACTTCATGGATCAATAAGTCTTTTAACTCATGTTTTATAGTTTCTGTGTTTTTATATATCATCTGTGTTTATAATCTTAACAGCAGGGAAAAAGAATAACCCAGAACTTACTTCACTGTACTCTGTGTTCAATCTCTGTTGTTTTTTATATTTTCTTCAAAAACTTGCGTAAGCAGGAATTCTTTATTGCTCCTATTTCCCCTGGTTCTTACACCTTGAGTATACCTAGGGAATTCTTAATTGCTCGCTGGAAATATTCATTCACTTTCCCTCTGCCAGCATGATGAAATATTCTTGATTTCCTTTCACCCCCTGACCTCCATGTCCATCTAATTTCAGTTTATAAATTGCTTCATGTTCTAATTATATTGCTCTATAGTACCTCCTCTGTCAACGAAGCCATATCCAGCAGTATATCCTCATAGACTCCATCTACCCAATGGAATAAACTGTCCATACTTGCATCCCAGTTCTGTTTGAGATCACCATCCAACAAATTTAAAACAAAACCCTGTACATCATAACTAGCCTAAAATACCTTAAAAACAAAGCTAAATTATAAAGAGAGAGCCCTCTCTGGATGTAGATTGGCTAGAATCTGCATTCAAAAGATTGGTTTGTGGTTACCTCAGCTGTATCCCCTCCTTAAAGCTTTCCTAGGGGAACAACCTGAGTGATAACACTCAGGATATTTATATTTACAGTCCCTTTTGAATCGTTGTTCCTTTCCGCATTTCTAGCACACCTTTACAGGTTTTCCTCGATATTTAGATCTCCCACTCAAGGAATTGTTATTGTTTCTGTTATGGGACCATCCTCATATAGACAAGGCATCACCATTCCAGCCCTCCATATTTTTTTGTCTCACCTCCTCCAATAGCAAGGTTGAGACTATTTCATCAAACTACAAGGCAGTTGCACTACTACCTATTGCAACAACCAGACTATTCAACGAATCTGGTAAAGAACACAACAAACTGATGCTATTATCTTTGGCTAGAATTGTAATATCAATAGATCTTAACTGGCTTACCGAAGTATTAAATGCATTCAGATGCTCTGTCACTGAGTCTCAATCTTTCATCCTTAAGTTATACGTATTTTTCTGTAGGAATTATGGGTACAAAGTCCCTAACTTGTCCCACAAAGACTTCATCGAAGCTTCCCCTGATCAATTCAACAATACTAAATTTGAGACACATATTCATATTTTTCTCTTTGCCTTTTGATCCAACCTCACCCAATATTCAGCTGACATTGCACTTGGTTTAGTACCCTTATCTACCGTGATCCACTAATCTTTATCCACCAGCAGATCCTCCATCTTAAGTTTCCACAACTCAAAACTCTGACCATTAAATTTATCGATCTATATCTTTCCATTGGTCACCATATTATTTCACCACAAGAATCAATACCACAAATCTCCCACTCAATGACATCTACCACAGTCCCAAGAAAAAAACATCAGTAGAAAAGGCATTCCCTTGAAGCCAAAACAATTGTGACCAAATGTAGGTTTTACCCTGTATAGAAATTACCTCCATACGAATTCTAAAAACATAAAATAAACAATGTCAAGAGCATAAACATAAAACAAATATACACGTTGATTTTCCCTTAGATCCCAAAACTAGGACTACTAGATTGATTTTTCTTTGTGTAATGTTACAATACATATATATACATTCCAAGGAATACATAAACCCCAATCCTTTAACCCTGGATTAGAACATAATCGCAGTTCCCTTGATTGGATCTACAAAATACCATGGACAGAAAACCATCATGCCTAAAAACATGTGCAAAATCCATGCACAAAACAATAGGTAGGTTTTCCCACCTAATATAGGGTCCAAAAAAAAAATTCTTGGGGGCGGTTCCCCAGACCCCGTGAAGGGGGGATACTGCCCCCCCATATACCCCCTGACAGTGGGTGTAGCCACCCCCCTGTGACCCCCCAGCAGTGCCCTGCGCAACTTACAAGAAATAGTACTACCCGCCCATGCATGGGGTAGTCCTCGAAAGAATATAACACAACCCAACAAGGCCTAGCCCAACTTGGCTTGAATTTTGGTTAAGATTCCACATTTTGGGGAGTAGAGTGTGAAGTAAAAGATGTAATGGAGTGTGAAGTAAAAGATGCAATAGAGTGTGAGGTAAAATATCTAGTGAAGTGTGAAGTGGATTGTGTAGTGGAGCAGTGGAGCACCAAAAGGATACCATGCAATTTATATATATATATATATATATATATATATATATATATCATAGTATATGGACCTAGGAGTGGGCCAAAACCCCTCCCTTTTGTAAAAGAATATAATTTGTATGCTTTTGGACCATAATCCCTTGTATTTTGGAAACCATTGTATAGGGTCCATGGTAATGTAATGATGTAATCCTTCAATGTAATAGTATATATAGGGAGCAATAATAAAGAAGAGGATCATTTGAGGATTATATCATGTATTGAATGGTTGAATCTTTTTGATTGGGGTTTTTGCTGAAGGAAAGGCCATGGAGCTGAGTGCATAGAGGCTTAAGTCTGCAGTTGAGTGCGCAGGTCAAGGACTATTTTTTTCACAAATTTTATATTATAAGCAATAGTTCTTGTGGACGTAGTTCCACTTTGGGATGAACCACAGTAAAATTTTGTGTATTCATGTGTTGATTTCCTTGGCATTTTATTTTATTATTATGAAGTTTATGGATGTTTATGTTATGTCTAAGTGATGAATGTAATTTTGTGAAGTAATATATAAGTGTGAAGTAGTTGATGTAATATTAAAGCATAAAGAAAATACAAAAGTTTCACATCACATCTCTGAGGCTGCAGAAACCTGGTTCTACAACCTCCCATAGTCACTTCGGGGGAGACCGTAACTTGCTTGCAAGTCGTTACTGAAAGGGCCAGTGATATAGGTTTTTGTTGGTGCATAGTAAAGAATCAAACCTGGTTTAGCCCAACTAATCTAGGATTTTTTTCACTTATAGATGCATCGGAATTGACATGAGTTACAACACTTAACAATCATAAAAATATAAGCATGAAAAATGAATCCAAGGAGACATCATCACAGAAGATCATGACACAAATATTTGATTACGGAGTTCGTCCAATTTAGACTACATCTCCGGGCCCTTCTCAATAGTGGGGAGGCTTTATTTTATTAAGTGGCATGAAAAGAGAGCAGTGCAAGTAGATTTCTACATAAACATCCTTATACCTTCAATATGGAAGATATCTAGCATATGGAGAGCCCAGCTCTAGAAATAGACCGCACCACTGACTTCCTGCCAAACAATAGTGCAAAAACACCTATCCGAATACCCCATTCGGATAATTGGGCCTTTTGCAACCTTCTCAGAATGACCACCTACCAAGAGAAGGTGCCACTACTATGCTTGACAAAACTGCGCTACTCTCTCCACTCTCCCATTTCCTCAGACTCAAATGGTTCTTTAAATAAGCTAGCAAAAAATCCCCAAAAACCTGGGCAGTTCTAACCATAGCACAAGTTAAGTAAAAAGTAATTTTCTAATAGAGGTTCTTTGGCATGAATAAGGCACGAAAAAAATATTTTCAAATATGGGAAACTCTATCAAACATTCAAGACATACCATTCTTTTGAAACCTCAAAACGGCAAACAACAAAAAGAATCAGCATTTATCCAAACCCGACAACTTTAACAAAGAATCAGTGATTTTCATATCAGCAAATAGACCAACCCCAAACAATAGCTCTTTGTGATACATGGACCCGCTGGACTAAAAAAATATGACCTATAACATATCACAACCGACAGTCCCCACCACAATCGTAATTGGCGGGAACCATCGGCGTACAGATAAACCCATGCTTCAGCGCTCTGCGATATGGTGGACCTCTCGAGATTATATAATACAACATATGAAATTTCGCATCTGGCAGTCCATCGTAACTCACAATTGACAAATTCCATTGGTGGATAGACCCAAGTCTGCATAAGATGGACCCACCAGGTTTATTGAATACAGTTTATAAATATCATGTCCAGGTAGTTTCGTCGCAAATCATAATCAGAAATTACCATCGTACCACCTTGCAAACACAAAACCTTTTATGTGATTGTGATATGCGATTTGCATTGAATAACGATGAAGTCCTGCTAGGGCCAATCCAAAATCTCTCCTGATCTGCAATCAAGATATGTGATATCACATCGTAACAAAGTCCTGTGGTGACTAATTTACCTTTCTGGTCTTCCTCTGGCATGCGATATGTGATATTGCAATCGCAATCAGAAACGCTAGGGGATGATTCTTCCTTAAGTGCTCCTCATTTTCATCGATAAGTGATATGAGGGGCTCAATAGACCCGCCACATGGCGTGCCCTTATTTTCTAAAGGTTTGGCATGTCATCTTCTTCTTGCCACCTAGACATGTCAAACTCAAACTTTGTCTTTCTTTAACTTTGTCATATGGACTCAAATTTGAGTGTCATTCACACCCTTGTAATCAAGGTGATGAGCAATTTGATTCGATGTTGAGTTCATCTAAAATATTCCACTTTGATTTTGGAGCCTTTTTACCATGCCACTTGTACTTTACTGAAGATCCACCTAGATCAATCCTCCCCACTAAGAGAAGCTTTTGGTCCTCCAAAAGCATTAATCAATCTTCAACTATTTTGTACTTTTTCTACACCACAAGTGTCCTAACAGGTCATCCTTCCTTCTCCTTCACCTTTATCCTTTGGAGCCATAAGTGATTAGATGACACCTACATCCCCTCCAAAACTATAGTACAAGATCTTGCTAACTACATGTTTAGCTCTATGAACAAAATGAGCCAAGAATCCCATACTTGCCGTGCATTTGTAGCACATACTTTATGGTCATGTTTACATAAAAATGGAAACAATACTCCATCTATCAAGACAAGGCCAAACATCAGTGTTTCTTCAACAAGTGATGGGAAACACCTCATCAAAGAAACACATTATTTACACAAACAAGGCCAAACACTACTTTTTCTTCTACAAGTGATGGAGAAAACATCCTCACTTCCACTGTTTAAAGTGCAACACAGAATAAGGCCAAGTATCATTGTTCCTTCAACAAGTTATGGAAAACACATCATCACTTTTACAAATTAAAACGGAACACATGAACAAATAAGGCCATGACATTCTACCACACCTAGCAAAACCACATCTCACTTATTAACGAGAATAGATCATCTCCCTGTGGCACATTTGCTGGTCAAACAATTGTTTCACCTGGTTCATTCTCAGATGCACTTGTCCTTGTGACAATGCTCTAAATGGAGCCTCCAAAATGTGGCTCTCTGATGATCACCTCTATCGCAATGACTACAATGAGCCTTCACCTTCCAAATCTACTTGATCTTCTTCTTCTTTCCCTGTTGTTTAGAGGGTCTTTTATGCCTCATATTTTCTTGTGTTGTTATTCTTTTCCAACACTCAACAAACAAATGGTTATGAAATCCACAAAAATTGCAAGTTCTTCTATGCCATGTTCTATGTCCATTATTAACAATATGGTTGTAATCGAAATGAAAATTAAAATACTAAGACAGGCTATACCTTTTCTTTTAGTCTCTGGTATGATCATGGGAACAAGATCTTGTGTCAACTTTGTCTCTGTTATTCATTTTGTGATAGGTTGATGGTGATGTAATCCCATCATCCGCTTTCCTCGACCATTTCAACAATGTCGTGGAAGATTCTCACATCTTTGAACACTATACTTTGGTGGACCCCAACCTTGCAAATTGAGGTCTTTCCTCAACCTCCAATGGTTGAGTTATGACTTGGTTATTAACACCAAGTCCTTCTTCCTTTTACCTCATCCTGGTAAGGAGTCTCATGTTTGTCCCTAAAATTGGTATCTCCACATTTCCAACAGAAATTAAACTATGTGAAGATGAAACTGAAGGCATTTCAACATATTTTACCTCCACCGTCAATTTGGAAAAATATGATGAGGACTTCTCATCATCTTGTTGGCATTATGATACAGGTGTTGTCCTTGATGGAAACTCACTCAGATGACAGTTCACAGTACAACAACAAAGGATTACAGATTAGACTCCAAAGAATGAAGAAAGAGAGCTATATGCAAGTTCACTTTATCCAAGGAGCGTATACACATAGGTTAACAGAACAAAAGGAGCGTATAATGTATACACGCACTTTCACAAGAGGAAAAGAGCGTACATGTTGGAAAACACAGTTTTTGGTCCAAGGTATTTGGTCCAAGGTATTGACCCTAGGTATTTGGTCCAAGGTATTGGTCCTAAGTAGTTTTGGTCCGAGGTATTGAGAAAGGCCTAAGAGTATATAAGGAGGAGAAGATAATTAGGCCAAGTGTACAAGTATTGAATATCTGATGAAGTGTGAGATCAAGTATGCAAATTATGGATTTTTGATACTTTTCTTGATCTAAAATAAGGATACACCTATGTGGCTGATGATGGATGATGGATCGGGATCATAAGAACTGAAATGTATTGTCATTATGTGGTTTGATCATGGATAGTCCAGATCTGAATATTGATGCATGTTTTATTCTACATATGTTATGATCTGGGTATGACTAGATTCTAGAATAGCTGTGAAGTTTTTAAGTTAGTATTTACAAATTTGTACATTGGTTCACTTTGGTAAAAGTGTGTATACACATTGGTTTAGCTCATCAGAGTAGCATATACATTATGAAATATGATATTTGAATTTGCAGTTGGTGCTAGTGATTGTCACAGAGTTCTGGGTTCTGCTCTGTGTTATGGTGACTGTGTTTTGATGACAGTATTCTGAATGTTCATATTGGTTGATTGTGATTTGCTTCAGTGATGATGGGCCTTCAATGATTCAGTTGTGGGTGATTCAGAGATTGATGATTGAGTTTCAATGATTGGTTAATGCAGATGTATTTGATGGTTGTATTACAGTAGCAATTGATTTTGAGCTTCAATGTTGTTGATGGATCCAGTATGAAAATTGGATGAAACATGGCCTTTAGATTGTGGTATTGTGTTCTGAGAGTATCCAGTATGAAAATTTATGAAACGTGGTCCCTGGAGGAAGTGAGAAGGTCGTAGCCTTCAGTAGGTTGCTGCCTACGTACTGGTAAACATATCAGCCAGTACAAGAGCCAGGGGGTTGGAGCTCCCTTCCAGTAACAGCTGGAAAATAAGTGAAGGTTGAAGCCGTCAGTAGGCCAATGCCTACGTACTAGTAAATAGATCGGCTAGTAAAAGAGCTAAGGGGTTGTAGCTCCCTTCCAGTAGAAGCTAGAGAATGAGAGAAGATTGTATCCTTCTACAGGTGGGTGCTTGCGTACTAGTATGAGTTTGCACTAGTACAAGATTGTAAACAATTTTTTCTTATATTAAAAGAACACAACAACAAGTGTTTTTGTCCCGCATTGGGTTTCCACCTTAAATCTTGGTGTTCATGTGTGTCTCTTATGTGTGATGGTTTGTTCTGATATTACTGCACATGGTTACTGCTTATATGGTTAATGAAGTACTGATTAAAGAACAACATATGATGAATTAACTAAATCATAAGTTTGATGGATATACGATGGTTGCCTTAAACAAAGTTGTGTGTACACATGGGTTACCTTCATTGAAGTAGCATATATAAATTTGAGTATGAAAGGAAAAATATTATTGACTTGACTAATACTGATTCACCCCCCTCTCAACATTATTTCCAACAATTGGTTTCAGAGCCGTTTCTTTGATAGAAGCTTGATCGCTTGAAGGAGATCCGTAGAAACAATGGGAAAGAAGAAAGCACCTCGAAAGAAGAAGGAATCTTAAAGGAACTATGACAGTGGGAGAGTCGATTGGAGATTATGTGGAAGAAACTCTTCAGATTTAGGATCACCTTAGAATGAAGATGAACAAGAAAAAGAACTATCAACGATGAATTTGTTATCCTCTAGTGATACATTTCTCTGTCCATTTGAAGATGATGGAAGTGGCAATGAAACAATTGAATTTGATCTTATGGGTGAAAGAGAAAGATATCAAATAGAGGCAGAATTTAAAGGGCTCAGAGACAAAGTTAAAGATCAACAAGATCTATTGGACATAAGGGAGTGTACCTTCAAAGAAGAAGCTACCAAACTAAAAGCTCAACTAGAGGAAGGAAACAAAGTAAGGAAGCAATACAAGGAAAAGGAAGATCAATGTCAAAAGTTGCAGGATGAAGTGACATCATTAAGAAATGAAGTAAATAAAAGGATCACAACAATCAAGAAACTTAAAGATAGATCCAGTTACTATGAAAGTCTTGAAGCTAAGATCCTTTCTCTAAAATAAGATCTTGAAAAATCAAATAAGAAGAATGAAGAACTAATCCAAGCACTTGAAGAACAAGAAAACGAAGTTCTCGAATTGAGGGAACAAATTGAAGAAGGAAGAAAAGATGAAGAAACCATGAAGAAACAGTATCTTGAAAAGGAAGAGAAATATCAGGTTAAGGTAAATATCCTAAAAGGTAAATTAGAAGAAAAGGATAATATTTTATGATTTCAAGATAGTAATAATATTTTGGATGATATTCTTAGTAGTCAAAGGTCTCTTGCCATCAAAATTGGTCTTGATTTTCAAGAATCTATTGAAGGTGAATCTAGCTCACAAGATGAGGCAAGGAACTCTAATGCAAAATATTAAATGCTCAATAAGGAGATGAGAGGCCAACCCCATCAACAACCAAGGAAAGAAAGTCTTCAAAGAAAATATTTTACTCCTAAATGTGCAAGTGATAAATGGTTATTTCCTCCGATGGATAATGTTGAATGTTTTATATGTCATAATTTTGGACATGTTGCAAAGAGATGCAGAAGTAGAATGGTTCAAGACCATCACACAAAAAGATCATCAACTTCTAGGTACTTTAAGGTATATTGTTTCTCTTGCAATATGTTTGGTCACAAAGCCATTGACTGCTATAGAAGGAATATGAAACATGTAAGATGTTATGTATGTGACAAGTTTGGACATATAGCAAACAAATGCAGGAGAAAATTTCAGGCACCATACCAAAAGGAGAAAACATCATCACACTCGAAGATATGGAAGAAGAAAGACATACAGTTAGAAAAGTGTGGCATGGCACAGTGTACAGACATAACAGACTCAGGGGGAGCTGAAAGTGTGAAACTTCAATGTTCTAAATCACATATGCAAGTTTCGTGAAGACAATTGACATATATACATGAGTTAGCAGTTGCGCAGTCGCATATATATGGTTTGAGGAAAAATGTAATGGGACAGACTCAGGAAAACTGATTTGATATGATTCGAACAATTATCAGTTATATTTTTTGTCATGATGATAGATGACTACAGTTTGTGGATGTTATTTAGAAGTGTTTTTGATCCTCACAAGTTGTTGATAGCTTGATGTATATCTAATTGATGATGATGCCTTGATACTTCTTATCGATATATGCAATGATTAGATCTAAAAATGAACGGGTGGGACAGGTTCAGGAGGATAACATGCTATGCTTCTAATAAAGCATTGTTGTTGTTATGTTTAGATGTCTTTGGTACCTAATCAAGTATGATGAGTTCTTACCTTATAATGATAGGTTAATACTCACAATATGTTGATTATCATGGTTGATGCTTATCAGACGTGGGATGTTCCTTAGTGATGATACATGGTTGATATATTAAGGGTTCTTGTGAAGGATCAAGCAATTCTTGATGATGATGTGATGACTATGGTGTTTTCACATATGATATGATGTGAATGATTTTGTGTTACTAACATATGCTTAGTTGATTCATGGAATATTATGATAAGGCTCTTTCTAGAAAGGAAATGAAGCAAACTGATGATGATGAGATCAAGAGGATGAGTTGATATCTATATACGGCATACTTAGTCACAGGTTGATGATATTTTTTTTGTCATATCTTCGGAACAGAAGATGGACATATAAAGGTTACAGGTCTAGATGTTGTTGGTAGATGCTTATGGTGCAGATCATACATGGTGTATGATAGTTGTTGATGACTATCATGGTCTTGTTTAGATATTTGGTCTCTGTTATAAATGTCATGTATATCATTCGATGTAAAGGTCATATAAATACCCATGATGTAATAATTTTTCTATGTCTTTTGATGAGTCCTTTTTAGACAAATGATGTAATGTATATCCCCACTTGGTTGGATGGAAGAGTCAAGCTTGGTATATCCCCACTTGGTTAGATGGAAGAGTCAAGCTTGGTATATCCCCACTTGGTTGGGAGAATGGATGTATGTATGAGTCATTGGTGATAGGAAGGTCATACTCACATAGTTGAGTTATATAGTCATGTTATTATTTTGGAAAATATTTTTGTAGACTTGGCTTGTCCTCAAGGGGAGCATGGATGGTTTCAGTGCATCTCAGCACGTACAAAAGGGGAGTTCAATCAGAGAATTCAGCATGTACTCAGGGGGAGCATGGATAGCATAATGTATATCAAAGGGGGAGGATATCTTGGTCTGCCCTTTGCCCTTGATGTCAAAGGGGGAGAGTGTCTTGGTGTTGTTGTTGCCATCAAGTCCAAAGGGGTAGATTATTGGCATTATGATACAGGTGTTTTCATTTATGGCAACTCACTCAGATGATAGTTCATAGTACAACAGCAAAGGATTATAAATTAGACTCCAAAGAATGAAGAAAGAGAGGTATATATAGGTTCACTTTGTCCAAGGAGCATATACACGTGGGTTAATAGAACAAAAGGAGCGTATAATGTATACACACACTTTCACAAGAGGAAAAGCACGTATATGCTAGAAAACCAAGTTTTTGGTCTGAGGTATTTGGTCTAAGGTATTTTGATCCAAGGTATTGGTCCAAGGTATTTGGTCCAAGGTATTGATCCTAGGTATTTGGTCCAAGGTATTGGTCCTAAGTAGTTTTGGTCCAAGGTATTGAGAAAGGCCTAAGAGTATATAAGGAGGAGAAGATTATTAGGCCAAGTGTGCAAGGATTGAATACCTGATGAAGTGTGAGATAAGGTACGTAGGTTATGGGTTTCTGATACTTTTCGTGATTTGAACTAAGGATGCACCTATGATGTTGATGATGGATGATGGGTTGGGATCATAAGAATTGAAATGTATTATCATTATGTAGTTTGATCATGGATAGCCTAGATATGAATACTGACACATGTTTTATTTTCCAAATGTTATGATCTGGGTATGACTGGATTCTAGAATAGCTATGAAGGTTTTAAGTTAGTATTTGCAGATCTGTACACTGGTTTTCTTTGTTAAAAGCGCATATACTCGTTGGTTCGATTCATCAGAGTAGTGTATACATTATGAAATATGGTATTTGAATTTTCAGTTGGTGCTAGTGGTTATTACAAAGTTCGAGGTTCTACTCTGTGTTCTAGTGTCTGTGTTTTGATGACAATATTCTGAATGTTCAGATTAGTTGATTGTGATTTGCTTTAGTGATGATGGGCCTTCATTGATTCAGTTGTGGGTGATTAAGAGATTGATGATTGAGTTTCAATGATTAGTTAATGTAGATTTATTTTATGGTTGTATTGCAGTAGTGCTTGATTTTGAGTTTCAATGTTGTTGATGGGTCTAGTATGAAAATTAGATGAAACGTGGCCTTCAGATTGTGGTGTTGTGTTCCAGGAGTATCCAGTATGAAAATTTATGAAACGTCGTCCCTGGAGGAAGTGAGAAGGTCATAGCCTTCAATAGGTCAGTGCCTACGTACTGGTAAACATATTGGCTAGTACGAGAGCTAGAGGGTTGGAGCTCCCTTCCAGTAACAGCTAGAAAAAGAGTGAAGGTTGGAGCCTTTAGTAGGTCGGTGCCTACGTACTAGTAAATGGATCGGCTAGTACAAGAGCTAGGGGATTGTAGCTCCCTTCCAGTAGAAGTTGGAAAACGAGAGAAGGTTGTAGCCTTCTTCAGGTGGGTTCCTGCATACTGGTATGAGTCTGCACTAGTACAAGATTGTAAACAAGTTTTTCTTATATTAAAAGAAGATAGCAGTAGGTGGTTTTTTCCCGCATTGGGTTTCCACCTTAAATCTTGGTGTTCATGTGTGTTTCTTATGTGTGATGGTTTGTTCTGATATTACTGCACATGGTTACTACTTATATGGTTAATGAAGTACTAATTAAAGAACAACATATGATGAATTAACTGAATCATAAGTTTGCCGGATATACGCTGGTTTCCTTAAACACAGTTGCATGTACACGTGGGTTACCTTCAATTAAGTAGCATATATAAATTTGAGTATGAAAAGAAAAAGATTATTGACTTGACTAATGCTGATTCACCCCCCCTCTCAGTATTATTTCCAACACATATTTCTTTGATGTTTCATTAGCTGTAATAATAAATTTCTCAGCTTCCCTCCTGACATACCCAATTCCTATTCGATAGGCTAATTCTTCTACTTTGATTGGTGATGAGACTAGGTATTGCAGCAAGAATGTTGCAACTCCCAAGTCTACTAGCTTTACTTATCAACTTGGGGTTCGTACAATCTTGGAGGTGATTGTGCTATATACACAAGTAGAAGTGAAGGTACTTTCTGTTGTCACTTCTCATCTGGCAAGAGACCCCAGGGGTTCCAAGCCAAACTTCTATAGGGTTAGAAGAAGATTTATTTTGATGGAAGGAGAGAAAACCTATTGTAGGGGAGAGCTATTCTACTGTAGAAATGAAGAAAGAAATCATATAATGCTAAAATCACACGAGACCCTAGCTAACCAATTAAACAACTATGCTAAGAAGAATTACAAGATCAATCACTAATGTAATGCTAATTATCTAAGTTGCAAAAGTAAAAACATCAAAACTAGACTAAGGGGTAAATAATGGAAACTAAGCTAAGTCTGTGTCTAAGCAGAAGGAGTAGTCGGAGGTCAAATTGGTGAAAAAAGGATGTGAGGGAGAAACAACACCTGAGAACCGTTGGATCAGGCAGGTGAAAGGCAAATAAACGGTTGAGATCCTATCACAGGAGGGTACGTAGGTAGATGGGCGAACAACGTTAACTACAAGATGAACGGGTGGGATTATATCACAGGCAGTTGAGTGAATAGATGAATGAACGGGGACAACTAGAGATGGATGACTGAGATTATATCGCATGGGTGGAGTGAGGAGATGGACAGACTAGATTAATTGACAGATGGACGGTAGACATAAGATCATGGGCAAGAGAAACATGTGGAAATGGTATCGGGTGATCCAATGGCCATCAGATCAAGGGACAGATCAACGATGTAGACTAGAGGACTTAAAGGAATGTGCAAAAATGAGGGAGTAGGTTTAGATGGCAGTAGGCAGTATTTTGCATGCCCTCAAAGATGTAAGCAATTTTCTCAAATTTCATGCAATTAGCCTCCCTGGCCAACACATAGCATGGGGAAACCACACATTTCACGTGCCCTCAGGGGGGTAATGGTCGGATAGAAATCCATGCGATATGGTGTGATAGTCGTTGGATCTGACAAGGCAGATCAATAGTGGAGTTTGACTGAGCTAGTTGGTGATTGGGTGCATGATAGCCATCGGACCTAAAAAGGTAGATCGACGGTTGGGATTTAAAGTGCACAAAGTCAAATGCTAAAAGTGTATTCAGGCGATGAATGGTCAGTTTTGGTGTTTGAGGTGATCTACACTTAAAAAGCATTTGGACGTGGATTAACAACTTCCACTTAGCTTTTCATGCAGAAGGAGAATGAAAGGGATGTGAGGGAGATCAAATGACAAGACTAGAGTGAAGGAACAAATGAACATTAAAGGAACAGAGTAATATGAAATGAGCTCAGTGACTATGTTAAACAACAAACTCCTTGTGAAAACCAAAACCGTGTGTTTTTAGGGTTGCTACAAGGTTTCTTCCTCATGTCATGGTCCCAAAGGGAGGCAGTGAGGCCAAGACGCCTACGGGAAACCTTGTGGATCTTTCCTTTTCTACCATGCTAATTGAAAGAAAGCATAAATGAAGCAAACTGAAACACAACTAATCTATTCTACCCTGTTGTAATGGAAATGCAGCTATTTAAATAAATAAATAGAAAAAAAAGAAACTATTTAAGTAAATGAACATAACCAGAAATCTATGATGTCATGCTGTAATGGGAATGAACTTACTGAAGCAAATGAATAATAAAACCATGCATCTATGCTATTGCTCTAATGTAAATGAACTACTTCGACAAATGAATAGAAAGCTATGCTACTTAACAATACAATAAAGAGGATCTTTGGCTGCTAAGGTTGGGCCCTAACCCAAGAGCTTCAACCCTCTGAGTTAACTCAGTGCTGGCTCAAAACAAAACTCATCTTCATTATAAATCAAAACTTGTAACAAGACTTGCTACTTGAAAACAAAGTAGAGTTCTTCCTAACTCTTGGTGACTACTGGTGATGAACTCACTAGAAAAAACTGAGGTCCTAAGCCTCTCTACTTATACATCTAAAGTCTCCAACGACTTCCTTCAAAATTAGGGAGGTACAACTCCCAATTCAATGATAAATGCCTACTTTCCCTTTCACTAGATTGACTACCTTCTAGTAGGGAGGCTTGGCTCCCAACTCAAGATAGACTCCTACTTCTCACTTGCCTGGTTTCCTTCTAGTACACCTGATTTGTTCCTTCAAAATTAGGGAGGTACAACTCCCAATTCAATGATAAATGCCTGCGTTCCCTTTCACTAGATTGACTACCTTCTAGTAGGGAGGCTTGGCTCCCAACTCAAGATAGACTCCTACTTCTCACTTGCTTGGTTTCCTTCTAGTACACCTGATTTGGCTATTTGCACCTTCACTTGCTTGGTTGTTTGTACTTCCAGCTGATGGAGGGATATTCGAAAGGAGGGGCAGTAAGTGATGAGCATTTACCTCCTGTAATTCCTCTCCTTTGTCCCATTCAAGTTTTTACCAAGGTCTTTTACCATAGTTCCTTGCTTTTATCTTTTTATCCCTACATTTTCCTTGCTTTTATCCTTTATTCCTGCACTACAAGCACATTAGACCACAAAGAAAAATATCTAACTCTAACTCATATCATAAGCAAAATATAATCAAAAGTATGCAATAAGTTGTCAGAATAGTTGGTTTGACTAAGCTAGGAGGTGAATTAATGCCAATTACGGCCCATATAATTACTTGATGATGAGGCTCATCATCACCCCCCTACTGAAAGTGTTGCTCATCCTCTGAGAAACTTACTGGCTCTGGTAGCCTCTCTAACATCCTATGCTTCTACTGTGGTCTCTTCTTCTTGCTCATAGAATCTTGCTTTCCTTTCTACTTCTTCCCACTGATATTCTCTGATCTTCAAGCTATGTGGCAGTGTTTTCCATCTCCTTAAGAAGGCATGTATATTATCATTTCTTAGCAGCCTAAACATGTCCTCAAAATGTGAAATTGCTTGTTGTTGGGTAGCAAGATATCTAAGTGCCAGCTGAGGATCATTTGCAATTAGATGGTGTGGATTAGGGCCATGGGATTTGACTATTCAACTGCTTCTCTATCCCTGAAGCAACTTAGCGCTTTTGTTTCTTGTTGCTCTTTCTTTTTTTTCAATGCCTTCTTCCTCTTTTGTTTCAGCATCATGTTCCTTTGTATTAGTGTATTCTTCATCGAGTCCCTCTGTATTAATTTCTTCTTATCCACCTCATCCCTATATAGCTTTGTATCTTCTTCCTCTTGTTTTTCCTCCTCCTCACTAATAGAATGTCTAACACCATATATGAAGTTTCTGATGTCATCCTCTATTGGTAAGCCATTGAAGATTGTCCATGTTATAGGGATCCTGGGGTTTAGGAGGGCATCCTCAATGAGGATTCCGATCAACCCATGGTGAACCAATGGTTGGGAATTTCTTCTCTTTACTTTGTTGCTGAAGTCCATGAGTGATTTCATCAAAAAATAAGATATGCTAAATCTTTGGTGAACTGGTGTTTCTACCCCAAATCTTAGTTCTTCAAAATTTCTAAAATCATAAACAATATTATATCTACCCTCATATGAGGTATACTTGATGAGCATCTTGCTTGTGAGGCTTGAAGAGGAAATGAGCAAATTCTTGAGAAAAAAGAGTTTCATGTGTATGTAATCCACTAGCCCCCTTTTTCTTTAGAGGAAACTGGCCAACTTTTTACTTACAAACCAACTAACTCTTAACCTTTACAACTTTTGATTAAATGATGCATATGAGTGATTGAGAAGGATAATTACCTATGGCCTTAATGCCACATTGTAGTTGTCAAAGATCAGAAGTGTTGCTGATGGTTATTCTTGTTCCTCCTCTACTGTCTGCTGATGGTTCCTTGACTGCAGATCTGATGCTGTTGCTGCTGCTATATGGTCTTCTTTCATCCTCTTCTATTGTCTGCTAATGGTGTCTGTGACTGCAGATCTGATGCTGCTGAATGGATAGAGGGAGTAGGATTGTGTGTGAAGGCAGGGATGATGGTAATAGATGAGGTGAGGGGTCCTTCCAGAAAACATAATTTTCACCTAAATTGGAGTAATGAAGTGAAAAACAATGGAATTTATGGAGGGATGCATGGTAAGGAGTGGAGGAGATGAACATATGTGAGGCAGGGCTCCCTTTGGATATTCTCTTTGCTCTCTGATTGCCTTTCTCATCCTCCTGCAAATGACAATTATGTTTTTTCCTCTTATTATTATGTTTATTTATTTATTTCAAAAAAACACCTAGGCTGCCTTAGAGAGGTTTTCACCCTAGATGATTGCCCTGGGTGCCTCAAGGAAGGTTTTCACCCAGGGACCTTCTTTTTCTTTCCATTTTTCTCATCCTTGGGCCGCCTCATGGAGGTTTTCAACCCAGAGATGGGACTCAAGCACCTCATGAAGGTTTTCACTTGAACCCTTATTATGTTCTTTTTCCTTTTTCAGTGACCTGATGAGGGAGGAGTTGAAACTTGTTCCACCATCATCATTGTCTTATTAATACTATCAATGAACTCTTATCTAGATAAATGCCTATTGTACATTTTCAATATGTGTCCATTAACTAGTAATGGAATGGCTTCTTCATCTACAGTTCTGATCTACACTGAACCATTGTCATGGCATCTTTCCACCACATAAGGTTTAAGCCATCTTGCCCTTAGCTTGACCTTGAAGTATTTATACCTGGAGTCATAAAAATTCCCAGGATCCTTCTTGAAATTACTTCTCCTTAATATGTTTTTCATCCCAGATTTTCCTCTGAAGCTCAACTATCTTTGTATGGAGGAGGGCTTGCATTCTAAATTCATCTACGCCATTCAAATGGAACAATGTTTCTTTCTATGCATGAATGAGATCCAGATTTAGTTTGGGTTCCATCCTTAATGTATTATATTCAAATTCAATGGACAACAAAGCCTTCTTCCCATAGACCAGCTCATATGGTGTAAATCCAGTGGTGGTCTTCCATGTTGTATTATAGGCCTAGGTGGCCTCAACTAGTCTTTCTACCCAATCCTTTCTGTTGTTGTTCACTACCTTGGTTAGGATGTTCTCTAGTGCTCTATTGGTCACCTCCACTTGCCCATTATCTTGTGGATGTTAGGAAGTGGAGGTCCTATGCTTGATTTTGTGATGTTTGAGTAGTTATTCAATCATGCTAGAGGTAAACTGGCTACCATGGTCTGTGACTAGCTCTCTAGGGTACCCAAATTTGTAGAATATATTCTCCCTTAGACACTCAACTGCCTTTTCTTCTGTTGCTGCCTTAATTGCCTTGGTTTCAACCCACTTAGTCAAGTAATCAATGCACACAATAATGTGTTGTTTTTTCTTTGAAGGAGGATTTATATTCCCAATGAAGTCCATGCCCCACTTGTCAAATGGCTCGAAAGTCACTTGAGGTTGTAGGGGAATTTCATATCTTGGAGTAGGCTTTCCAATCTTCTGTAACTGATCACACTGACTAATTTACTTGCTCACATCCTGGTGAAGAGTAGGCCAATAATAGCTTGCTTGCAACACTTTGAACGTTGTCCTCTTTGCTGCAAAGTGACCTCCACGAGGCCCATCATTATAGGTCAGAAGGATGCCAAAAACTTCCTCTTCCCTTACACATCTTCTCAAGGTTTGATCTAGGCCAAGTTTGAACAGATTTCCCCCAATCCAGGTGAAGGGGGCACCTTTCCTTATTATATTTCTCTTTTCTCTTGAGGGAAGGTTTGGTGGGAACTGTGTTGATACCAAATAGTTTTCTATATTAGCAAACCATGGGGAGAGCACTGAAATGACAAACAAACACTCATCTGGTAACTGATCATCCACCATTCCTTGTTCACCTGCAGGTAGATTCATCCTAAATAGAAATTCAGCAACAACATTCTTCTTACCAGGCTTATCAACAATAGCTAGATCAAACTGCTACAATAAAAGTAACCATCTTATGATTCTAGCATTTACATCTGGTTTGTTCATTAAATATTTAATTGCAGCATGATTAGTATGCACAAATGTTTGATAGCCTATAATGTAATGCCTAAACCTATTCATTGAATGCACAATAGCCATGAGTTCTTTGTCACTCACAATATAATTTAACTCAGCCTTTGATAGTTTTTTATTATTAAAATAGATGGCATAAGGCAATTTTTCCTCTATCGGACCTAAGGCTGCTCCTATGGGTTTATGTGAGGCATCAGCACTGATATGAAAAGGGAGGGCCAAGTTTGGGCCACTAAGGATTGGTGCAGTGGTTAATTCACCCTTTAGAACATCTAGGGCGTCTTGACAGCTCTTTAACCACATAAATTTAGAATCTTTGGCCAACAATCTGTTTTGGCCACCAACAACCCCCCTTCTTATGAAGTGTTATTGCTTATACTAAATAAGTGGGGACCCTTAGTAAAAAATTAAAAAAAAATTCAATTAGTGTTATATTTCCTTTTAGATGAAACTTACAACATCATGGACTTAGGAAAATACCTTTGAAGAATCTAAAAAACCTAAGTTTCATAATGAAGAAAGTAAATTCACTCCTTAAGAGATATTGCATCGTGCAAAGAATGATAGGGTACCTTCTAAATGAACCAAAATGATAAAAAAACGCAAGATTGCGACATGAAACTCCATCACATCACATGCATTAAGAAGCACTCACATTGAAAAACCTTAAAATCGCCAATATGCGATATCGCATATCGCACATCGCAAAAATCACATGAATTACACATAATGATTATAACGATTAAGCAATCCGCGATCTTGTGATCCTGCGATCTTGTGATCTTGCGATATTGCGATATTGTGATATTGCGACCAAGCAACCTTGCGATAGAATAGCACGATGAAATTGTGGTAATGCAATACAGCGATCTGCGATATTGCAAAGCAAAATCACAAGACTTCTCCATCGCAGTTGGTTCTGGCTCATTATTCGAGAAAACCCTTTTAGGCCAAGAACTGGTCATGCACTTTAATGCGAATTAATGAGTTGTTGCCAGTTGTTAATGAAGTATGGTGTTGTGTTTTTCAAAGAACTAGTTCACGTAAGGTGGCATGTTTTTGCATATCTTCGGCATTTAAAGTTTTCTTGTCATTATTTTTATCATTACTTCCACCTCAATTGTAAACTACAGGAACAAAGGACAAAGCGTTTGTTGGGTCCCTATAATACTAGTGATTACCCCATTACTATGGTAGTTGTACCCCTTATTTATATTGTTGTGCCCCTATTGCCCCCATATTATTATTTCTGTGCCCCATAGAATCCCTCTATTGTTATTTTGGTGGCTTTATATTATTATTGTTAGGTCGGCTAGATTATATTGTGACTCCTTAGACTCCTATATATAGAAAGGAGGTTTTGTCATTTGAATCATCCAAGATTGTTCATTTATGTAATGTAAAGGAGGTTGCCCCCTCGAAGAGGCTGAATTCTAAGGCGTTGATCTATCTTTTCAATATTTTCTTGAGCTGGTTTCATAACAGCATTATACAAGGCACTATGCAGGAAACTATGAGGAGGAAAGGCAGTACTCCAATGTCCATTTGGGAAGGCACACCTAATCTACTTAAGGAAGAGAAAGAGTCACAGAACTCTTCTGAGGCATCCATCACAGATTTCTCATATACAGCCATGGTCGAATGGGTACTGAACGATGCTGATACCAGAAACAGACAGTTTAATGTTCAGGGTCAAGAGCTCACAAAATCACTATTTTTACAAATTTTGACCTTTATACTCGATAACAAAAAAAGGCACAAGAGGCAAAAAACGCAACAGGGAAGCCCAAATCAAGAAACGGAGGCAGTTTCTGATGCGCGATTGGTGCTTCGCTAAGAAAACTTGCTCGAAAAGGAAGGCTTCTAATTACTCAGTCACCTGCAAGCCCCGAAAATTGCAAGAAAGCAGCGATAGAAACAAACTGGAAAGAGAAAGCTAAAGAAAAAGCAGAAGCAGTCCAAGGGTTAACCAAGTTGAAATGGGATTATTACCAGGCATACATGGTAAAGCCACATAGTCATTGGATGACTCTCAAGTGTATCATCAATTTTGCTGAGAAGATAGTGCCAGCTCTTGCCGATTCTGTTTGCTTAACTCAACCAAAGGTGGAAGATAGTCAGCCAACTCTACTCAAGCAAATACTGAATGCTTGCAACGTTAAGGAGCAAATTTAGAAATAGTTAGATATTAGATTTAATTTTAGAAATAGTTTTACTTAGAAAAAGGATGGTCATTTAAACCGAATCCTGAATTTCTGTAAATAAGTTATTTAGTTAGTA